>CM076402.1:20762222-20832222 GCA_038363315.1 Mugilogobius chulae
AGAGAGAGGAGGCATCTGGCTGTTTTTGGCACACGTGTGGGTTTATATTTTGTGTATATTTATATCTTTGTGCTTATTGTTTATGTTGATATATATTTGTATTTATTGTGTTTATCTTTAGGTGCATATATGTTTATTTACTGTGTATATTTATTGTTTATGTTGATATATATTTGTGTTTATGTTTATATTTGTTTATGTTGATATATATATTTGTTTTGTTCAGGTTGGTCCCAGTTTAGCGATGAGCTCGTCACAGATCTTGGTCAGCTCCTCGATCTCCTGATTCTGAAACAAACAAACATGAAAGAGTTAAACTATGTTCCAGAATGAGAGGAAACACTGCCCCCTGCTGTCCACAGGTGAACACTGCCCTCTGCTGTCCACAGGTGAACTGACACTCACACTTAAGACCTTAGTTCAGACCTGTTCAACTTAAGGCCCAGGGCCAAAGTGGTCCACCAAAGACCTCATCTGGCCCTTGAGCTTCCTCCTTTTGTAAATATGTTGTACTTTCTGTTCTTTCTGGGTTATTACCTCAGATCTAAACGGTTATTTTCAAAAATGCTAACTTCCTGTTGGCAGGTTCATTTCCTGTTTAGTTCATTTCTCTGGGGTTTTACTGCCTCAGCCTAAAATGAAGAAATACTTTAAGATTGATCAGTGAACAGTGAGTAGTTGGTGATTTTCATTAAACTGTTAAAGACAAACGAAGGACCAAAGTGTGTTTGTGTGTCAGTGCTAACGCTAAAGTCTGACAGCTGCTATGCACAGGGTCAGTTCAGGCTGTAACTGTAGTTTTTAATGTGACTAAAACAGATTTTGTGTCCACGGTCTCTCTTTAGCTGAACAGCTCTGCCTTTGTCGATTCAGAAATAAGACCCTAGTTCTTACATCTTGGTCTGTAGAAACAAAAGAACAGATTTTGTTCTGGCAGTTTCTCCTGAGCAGAGCTTTGTTCCTGCAGGGCTGTCACACGCTGACCTGTGATTGGTTATTTTGCAAAGTGGGAGTGGCTAAGTGTAAAATTATTTATTTTAGTCAAATTAACATACATAAATGACGTCACTTTTCGCACCGGAAGACCTGATTGGTACCGTTAGCTTTACTTCTTTTACATTGTTTTATTCGTATTGAAATTTTAAATAATCACAGACGAAAACTAATTTATTAAACACAAAATTCCCTCAGAATTCAACAAAGCAAATGAGTGTAAAATTAGACTTTTACTGTTTAAAGCTGTAAATGTCTGATTAAGCTAGTTCCGGCTGCTATCTGTTAGCTTAAAATGGCGATAAATAAATGTGCCATTTTGGGTTTTCTATTGGCAAACTATTATAAGATACATTCATAAATATCAATATAAATAAATATATTAACTGTACATTTACACATAATGTGTTTAAAAGACGTGATTTCGGTCTGCGCAGGAGGAGTTAACCTAAAAAGGAACTTCCGGACGAATCGGGTTACCGGTACGAAAAGTGACTTGACAGTAACAGTTCTCAGATCTGAACTGTTGATCATCACCATAGCAACAGCTGTTTAAGTTCATGTGGGCGGAGCTTCAACCTGAACAACCTGAGCTAATCAGGACTTTGTTCTTGTTTTTGCAGCACAAGATGCAAAGACCCGGTCCAGTCCCAGTCCTAGACCTGGTTCAGACCCGGTCCAGTCCTAGTCCCAGTCTTTACCTTCTGAGTCACGGCTCTCTCCAGAGACTCAGCTTTCATCTGTTCTTTCCTCAGACTTGCTCCCAGAGCCAGACTTTCTGCTGCAGCTTTAGACCGGACCTGAGCGATCTCTGAGTTCGCCCTGTGAGGGAGAGGAGAGGGTCAGAGGTCAGAGGTCAGAGGTGAGACACAAGACAGGTGTGAGACAGAAGAGAGAGAGTCAGAGGTCAGAGGTCAGAGGTGAGACACAGACACAGAGGTGAGTGTCAGTGCCCACTTTGTACCTTTTTCAGGACGAAATGACGTCTTTGAAACACATTATTTGTAAGTTACAGTGAATATTATTTATTTATATTGATGTTTATGAATTTGTCAATAGAAAACCCAAAACGGCACATTTAATCCACCTGCCCAGGGACTTCACTTGTGCCATAACCTGGTACAATGCATCTGTCCTAAGGTTCATGTATAGTGTACACTGTCCCTGTTTCATTAAATAAATAAACTAAACATAAACTAAACTTAATTATTGCTGTTTTAAGCTATTAATAATCTCATTTTATAATAATTTGCTTTGTTGAATCTATGAGGAGGTTTAGTGTTTAACAGTTTAGTTTCGTCTGTGTTTAATTAAAATTTAAATACGAATAAAACAACGTAAAAGAAGTAAAGCTAAAGGTACAAAGTGTGCAATGACAGTGAGACAGGTTTGTGGGACAGAAGAGACAGTCAGAGGTCAGAGGTGAGACAGGGACACAGGGGTGAGAGACAGGTGTGACAGGTGTGTGTGTATGAGAGACAGGTGACAGACAGGTGTATTGCAGGTGCAGGTGTGTGTTTCAGACTTGTTTAACTTCTCCTTGGCGTGAGCCTTCAGAGTCTGACAGACGGTTAAACAGATGTGTGACAGGGACAGAGGTGAGAGACAGGTTTGTGTGAGGCAGGTGCAGATGTGAGACAGGTGTGACAGGTGTGACAGGTGTGACAGGTGTATTGCAGGTGCAGGTGTGTGTTTCTGACTTGTTTAACTTTCTCTTCGGCGTGAGCCTTCAGAGTCTGGTATCTGTGTTCTTCTTGTTTGATCCTCTGAAGATAATCCTGAGCACACTTCTTCAGAACGTCTTCATTCTGACACAAACACAGTAAACACTCATGTTAAAACAAACAAACAAACAAACAAACAAACACAGTAAACACTCATGTTAAAACAAACAAACAAACAAACAAACAAACACAGTAAACACTCATGTTAAAACAAACAAACAAACAAACAAACAAACACAGTAAACACTCATGTTAAAACAAACAAACAACAAACAAACAAACACAGTAAACACTCATGTTAAAACAAACAAACAAACAAACAAACAAACACAGTAAACACTCATGTTAAAACAAACAAACAAACAAACAAACAAACACAGTAAACACTCATGTTAAAAACAAACAAACAAACAAACAAACAAACACAGTAAACACTCATGTTAAAACAAACAAACAAACAAACAAACAAACACAGTAAACACTCATGTTAAAACAAACAAACAAACAAACAAACAAACACAGTAAACACTCATGTTAAAACAAACAAACAAACAAACAAACAAACACAGTAAAACACTCATGTTAAAACAAACAAACAAACAAACAAACAAACACAGTAAACACTCATGTTAAAACAAACAAACAAACAAACACAGTAAACACTCGCGTTAAAACAAACAAACAAACAAACACAACAACATCCTGAGCACACTGATTCTGACTCAGACTCTTCATGTGTTTGTTCAGACTGAGCTGTGACAGAAGGAAACTCTTTGTGTCTCTGACCAAATGTAAATCTAAAGTAAAAGTCTCTTTCACTGTAAACCAGGAGTGTCTCGTCACTGAAGCGACAGACGCGACGCACTGACAATAAAACCTGATTCAAACGCCTGAAAACATCCTGGTCCAGTCAGAAGAGCTGAGTCTGCTGTGATCCTCTGCTGTCTGTTCCAATGCACGAGTGTTTGTGTTTGTATTTGTGTTTGTGTTTGTGCATCCGGAAAGCATTCACCGGTGGAGGCTCAGACTCCAGACAGACAGACATATAAAGGGATGTTGTGTGTCGAGATTCATTTAATACTGTTTGGAATGATGCTGTAACATGACAGAATGTAGAAAAAGTTAAAGTGCTGTGAAGACTTTCAGGATGCACTGTAAAGAGCTGTCTCTGCTGTAAATGTTCTGTTCTAGTGTTCGACTGTACGAGGGTGTGTGTGTTTGTGTGTTTGTACCTTCTTAAATCCCTCCAGAACGCCCTTCATGTTCTCGTATCTCCTGAAGAGTTCAGAGAAAGATCGTTCCACAGACGAGAGGTCGGCCAGAGCCTGGTCCCGCTCCAGAGTCAGCTGACGGACTGAGAGAGAACAGGAGAGAGTCTTCTGCTGCTGGTCGTCCTCTGAAACGTAAAAACACATCTGTAAGACTGATCCAGAGTCAGCTGAACCTCAGGGAGAGAGAAGGAGAGAGTCTTCTGCTGCTGGTCGTCCTCTGAAACGTAAAAACACCACAGAGAAAGGTCAAAACACATCTGTGAGACTGATCCAGAGTCAGACTGATTCAGAGTCAGACTGATCCAGAGTCAGACTGATCCAGAGTCAGCTGACGGACTGAGAGAGAACAGGAGAGAGTCTTCTGCTGCTGATCGTCCTCTGAAACAAAAAACACCACAGAGAAAGATAAAAACACCACAGAAAGAGTAAAACATGTCCTCAGTCAGATCCAGAGTCAGATCCAGAGTCAAGAGAGTCTTCTGAAAGGTAAAACATGTGTCAGTCTGATCCAGAGTCAGACTGATTCAGAGTCAGTCTGATCCAGAGTCAGCTGACGGACCGAGAGAGAGCAGGAGCTGATAAAGCTGAACACAGAGACAGATAAAGAGCAGGAAAGACTTCTCCTGCTCTTCAAACTTTTTCCTTCAGGAACTGTGCACCAGACACAAAAGTTTGAGCTTCTTTTGAGGAGAAACCTGGATAAATCCGTCTGTTAGAGCTGCAGACGTGTCTCTGCGTTTGAACCTCGTGTCTCGTGTAGAAAACATCAACGTTCAGTTTATATTTAATCAAAGTCGCTCTGGTGTTTGGTCTGAAGCTGTTTATCCAGACTCTGGGTTCAAACAGCAGAGCCACACTTTCAGGAGCCACAATAAAAGGTTCAGAGTCACAATAAAAGGATTCAGAGCCACAATAAAAGGATTCAGAGCCACAATAAAAGGATTCAGAGTCACAATAAAAGGATTCAGAGTCACTCACCGATCATCTGAGCCACTGTCTTCTCGTACTCAGCCACGATTGTCCTGAAGAGAAGAAGAATAAATGAGTCAGTGAAACAAACAAACAAAGTCACATGAAGCAGATCAATAAGTCTATAACAGATCAATAAGTCTATAACAGATCAATAAGTCTATAACAGATCAATAAGTCTATAACAGATCATAAGTCTATAACAGATCAATAAGTCTATAACAGATCAATAAGTCTAAACAGAGCAATAAGTCTAAACAGATCAATAACAGATCAATACCTCATCTCCAGAACTTCAGCTCTGCTCTCCTCAAAGCGTCTCTTCCACTGCTCCACCTCCAGCTCCTTCGACAGAATCTGATCACAGATCAATACGGTTATCAATACTGATCAGACACAGGTCAATACTGATCAACAATATTTACAACCACCTATCAGCCCACATCCCTCCCTCCCAGTTCTCTGAGTCCTTCCACCAGCTGTGACGCCCGGTCTCAGTTCATCTTGACTGACCCTCGGACCTGACTGACCCTCGACCTGACTGACCCTCGACCTGACTGACCTCGACCTGACTGACCTCGGACCTGCCTGACCCCTCGGACCTGACTGACCCTCGGACCTGCCTGACCCCTCAGACCTGCCTGACCCTTTGGACCTGCCTGACCCTTTGGACCTGCCTGACCCTTTGGACCTGACTGACCCCTCGGACCTGACTGACCCTCGGACCTGACTGACCCCTCGGACCTGACTGACCCTCGGACCTGCCTGACCCCTCAGACCTGCCTGACCCTTTGGACCTGACTGACCCTCAGACCTGCCTGACCCTCGGACCTGCCTGACCCTCGGACCTGCCTGACCCTCAGACCTGCCTGACCCTCAGACCTGCCTGACCCCTCAGACCTGCCTGACCCCTCAGACCTGCCTGACCCTCAGACCTGCCTGACCTCCATCCACCTGCTCTCCTGATCCTGTCCCATCTTCCCTCGCTCTCTCTCTCCACTCATCACTTCCACGATCAACTCCCAGAGGTGACAAGTAACTAAGTATTTTTACTCCAGTCCTGTACTTAAGTAGTTCTTTGGAATATCTGTACTTTACTTGAGTTTTACAAAATCTGGTGACTTTATACTTCTTACATTTTTAAAGAAATATCTGTACTTTTTACTCCTACTTTATGAGCTCATAATCATTTGTTTTCCTTTTGAATCCCAGCTCAGACCTGCTGTCGTCACAAGGAAACAGGTGAAAATTGCCAAAAACTTCATAGTTTCTAACAATGACATATTTATCCCATGATAAAAGTTGGATTAATTATAATTAATTCACTGCAAAGGCCTCTCACTCCACAACTTTACAAACCAACTCACACACTGGAACAAATGTATTTCTAGATTGTTAGATGTTTTGTCTTGTTTCAATACATTTGTTCTTATTGATTTGCTAATGACGTCAGACGTTTTTACCTCTGCAGCTCAAATCTCTTGTAATGAGTCACAAATGTGTTGAAACAAGTGAAGTAACCGGCACATTTCTAGTATTCTAGTAGTTTAACTGAGAGATTGTAGTTTTGGCAAGGTAAGTGTACTTTTTACTTTTTTACTCAAGTAACTTACACTGGTGTACTTTTATACTTTTACTCAAGTAAAGGAGTTTCATCTGGACTTTGACTTTTACCAGAGTCATTTTTTACACAAGTAACTGGACTTTTACTGGAGCAGTGAACGGAAGTACTTTTGTCATCTCTGGCAACTCATCACTGTCCACTGGTTCTGTTCCATCCACACTAAAGAACCTGGACTTGACCCCAACATTCCCAACAACTACTGACCCATTTCTAACCTCCCATTTCTCTCCAAACTCATGGAACGTTCTGTCAGCTAAAATCACACCTCACGACTAATAACCCGTTTGAATGTTTTCAGTCTGGTTTCCGCTCTCATCACAGCACCGAAGCAGCTCTACTCCGAGTCACCAACGACATCCTGCTCTTCTCAGACACTGGCAACCTCAATATACTCATCCTCCTGGACCTTACAGCACCACTCTGTTCTCCTCTCAGGCCTGCAGACCATCTACAACATCACCAGCATCACTCTGTTCTCCTCTTACGCCTGCAGACCACCTAACATCAGCAGCAGCACCGCCCTCTCCTGGTTCACCTCCTATCTTACCGACAGACATCAATTCATCAACATTAACAACTGCAAATCTGACTCAGCATCCCGCATTCGAGGATTCCCACAAGGTTCAGTTGTCGGTCTCCTCCTCTTCATCCTGTACATCCTCCTCCTCGGACCAATCACCCGCCGCCGTGGCCTTCACTTTCATTGCTTTGCTGACGATATCCAACTCTCCACCAAATCAATAAACCCTGTTACACACTCCACCCTCTGAAATAAATCTTGGCTGAAACTCATCTTCCTTCAACTCAACTGCAATAAAACAGAAATTATTCTCATTGGCCCCAAATCACTCACCAACGCTAACAGTTCTCTCACCCTTTCCACTGATGGCACCCCGGTGTCCTCCTCATCTCACCTCCGGAACCTCTGCATCTTATTTGATCAAACTCTCTCTTATGAGCATCATATAAAACACATCACCAAAAACGCCTTCTATCACCTCCGGAATATTGCACACATCCCGCCTTTGTCCTTCTCTTACCCCACAGTCTGCAGAAACTCTCATCCACTCCTCTGTCACCTCTCGTCTTGACTACTAGTGGACTTCTTTCAACTTTATCAGAGAAAACCTCACAAAAAGAACACGCAGGAGCTCGTGTAACAGCAAAGGCAAATCAAAAAGACGCTAGATTTTGCGCGGGACTTTTCTAGAAAATTACCGCGAGTCTAAGCGCTGAAAGCGGCTGAATCACCCGCGGAGAAATAACAAACTCGTAACTTCTAGAGATTAAGCTACATACACCACCTCCGAAAGGTAACCGCGGCTTGCCTGACCAGTCAGCTCCTCCTACATTCTGTTACATTCTGTTTGATGCAGAAGGGTCTGAAACTGGAGCCTTGGCCAATAATTACCACCTCCGATGTTAGGACGATCCAATCAAGCACGGCCATTCTGACACGTGACACTAAAAAGTCGGAAGTTGCTTGCAAGCCCCGTTTCAAAACATTCAAGATGGCGAACGTAGTTGATTCGGCTCGTGCTTCGGTTTTGAACAATGAATGTATTAATTCCTTAAAACCTGAGCAGTAAAACCTGAGGCTTCAGACTGAAACAATTCTCGTGCTACATGTTTACGAAAACATCGTGTCGCTGTTTTGGTTTTCTGTGATTGGTTGACTCAGCGCTCGGAAAGGCCGCTCACGAAATGGATCCTCGGCGCTCCGCTCCCAGACCCTCACGGTTTGTAAAGTGTCTGTCAAAGTGTGTAGGGACTGGCTGGTCAGGCAAAACCGTGGCTGTTATTAAGTGATTAAAAGGTCCGCTAAACAGGCGCAAGGTTTCTGTTCGTCTGTTATTTGTGAGAGTCACGAGGGAGAACTCTACAAAGCCGCTGAAGTTGTTCACTAAGTGCGCGGCTGAATCACAGCGGACTGAGCTCGATTTTACGATTTGGCTATTTTTCACATCGTCGATTTTGAAAGTTTCGAATTAATCGAATTAATTCGATTAATCGCCCAGCCCTATCCAGAACTCTGCTGCTCGTCTCCTCACTCACACATCAGCCGTGTTCTCAGAGACCTCCGCTGGCTCCCCATCACCCGACGCATCCACTTCAAGTCTCTCCATAACCTGTCTCTGACCTGTCCGAGCTCCTGCACCAGCCCACACCCACACCCTGACCACCTGTGCCCTCCGATCAGACGCCAACCTCCTCTTTTTGTGAAGTGTCTTTGAGTATCTTGAAAAGTGTTATGTATTATTATTACAAGTCTGTCAAGTCTCTGTTCTTCACTGTCAGACTAAGAATTCTGGAAACGTCCTGATGTCTTTGGAACATTCTGTTTGGGATGAAAGTCTAAACATCACTGAAGATCTGAAACTCCCACCGTCTGCAGAAGGATTAATGAAGATCTGATCAATCACAGATCAATACTCACCTCTTCTCTGATCAGCGTCAGAACTGCAGCTTTGTCCATCTCACTCAGAGGATCAGAACCAGGACTGAGACCGAGACCGAGTCCAGACTGAGGATCAGAACCAGGACCGAGACCGAGTCCAGACCGAGGATCAGAACCAGGACTTTGGAGCAGGATCTTGTCCGGCTTCAGCAGATCCTCGTCCTTCAAAGTAAAAGCACAAACAGGAAGTTAGACTAAAGCGAGGTAAAAACAGTTTGTCCTTTGAGTCTGTGGTTGTGTTTGAGTCTGCATGAGAACAAGCTCTGCGCAGGAGGAAAGCCTGAGTGTTCTTTGGTAAACGTGCAGAGGTGAAGCTGGTTCAGGGACATTTTGGATTTGGATGATTCCTCTGAGAAAGACAAAAAGACTTTCCCTCAGGATCCCTTTGAGGAGCTGAAGTTTAAACCGTTCAATCTCCAGTCGCCTCCAGAACATTTAAACTATTTTAAACTTCCAGATCTCAGACGGTTTTAGGTCTGAGCCACAGATCCATGAATCTGGTCCAAGTTTAAAATGTCATCACCATTTTCTTCTGACTGGTTCAGTTCAAGAGTCAGAACAGTTAACTTCATCACCTCAGAGACACAAACAGAACTTTAACTCAAACCTGTTCAGACACTAATGCACCATTTTTCTTTCTAATGAGTTATTAATATAAACTAGGCTCTAATGAATCTAGCTCCAGTTTTACGCTTCACTCTAAAGTTTTAGAAAGCTGCTGATTTTGTGCTTTTTCCTGGTCACTGGAGGTGGATGTTTGTGGCTTTATGTCCTTGTAATGTAAAGTTTACACATGTTTGAGCAGAAGAAAGATCTGAGCTTTGAAAGAACGAGAAATATGAATCTGTGGTAGTGATGGGCAAAGCAAAGCGCCATGAAACTGTGAACCATATGAACAAAATGGGTCGGAACATGAATACCGCCATCTGGTGGTGAAATGTTTTCATTCAAAGATTCAATATGAATGAACTACATAGTACTGTTGTGTCCCTACATATAAAGATAAAGTACTGAAGTGGAGTCAAAATAATCATGAGTTCTACATTATTACTATATTACTGTGGAACAAATCGGCCCTAAGCCTGGATTCTGTTTGAAAACTAAAGTTTGAATCAAACAAAAGTTGAGTTAACATTAGATTTTTATTCAAGAATATAAGTTGTTCTGCCGTTGATGGTTTTAGCACCTACCTACACCTACCTCACAAATAAAGCTACTGCCTGATGCTGTGTCATATTGTGTTTTAAATTAACTATGTGTAGGCCTAAAGGTGTATTTAATATATCTATATTAAGTTTAAATTCCAAACAATCAGCTAACTGACTAACTTTCTAACTAAAGGGAAAAAAATCAAATCAAATCACTGTCAAATCTCTCTAAATCGCTCTGTCTCTCGCCTCACAAACACACTTGTGATCAGTAGCCTGATCAGCCAAACTAGATTCGAGCCGAAAGCCCCCTAGTGACACGTTTGTGTAACAGCAGCAGTTCATGAACCGCAGAGGTCAGAGGTCACGTGATCAGTGTTTTGAACCAGAGTTCGGAGCAGTGATCCGAAGCACATGCGCTTTAGTGCTTCGAAGCAGTTCAGGAAGAGCGTTTCAAACTGCCCATCACTAATCTGTGGATGCTACGGCCGATTAAACATGGGAACTCTCGAAGGTCCCAGAGGTGACGAAGATACGCTTTTTGTGTGCAGATTACCAGAGAGTTCAGAGACAAACCTCCCCACACTCACCACGTCCTCCTGCAGATGTTTCTCCTCCAGCAGATGTTTCTCCTCCAGCAGATGTTTCTCCTCCAGCAGATGTTTCTCCTCCAGCAGATGTTTCTCCTCCAGCAGATGTTTCTCCTCCAGCAGATGTTTCTCCTCCAGCAGATGTTTCTCCTCCTCCAGGTTCTTCTGCTCCAGGTTCTTCTGCTCCAGGTTCTTCTCCTCCTGCAGATGTTTGGTAGAAGCCTGTAGTTTCTCCTCGTCGGTGGCGTGATGTTCTCTCTGTGTGATCTCTGGAGTCCTGAGGATCACCTGCTCCTCCTGAACAACAAACCACAACCTCAGAACCTCGGAGCTGAGACCACACACAGCTCTGACACACTCTCACACTCGCTCCCACACTCACACCAGAACCTCAGAACCTCACACACTCCAGAACCTGAGCGTTTAGACCACACTCTCATTCTCACACTCACTCCCACACCCAGACACAGATCTAACCCCAGACTCATCCTGATCACTCTCACACGTCTGGTCTTAGAGGAAATGTTCTCGTCTCACGTACCTGCGTCTGCTCTTCAGTCTCTTCAGTGGAAACAGGAACTTGACACGAGCTCCTGGAACCAGAGGAAAGTCTAATTAAGAGACGTCCCGGGACACGAACAGAACCTGAGCTACAGACGCTGCTCAAGAGGATCTGAACCACTCCAGCAGACTGATATGAGAAGATTCAAACTGCTCAGGATAAACTAAACGACTCCAGAAGACTGTCGTGTCGTGTTTTAGTGAGTTTAAGGTTTAAGGTTTGATTCCAGAAGCTTCAAACTACTCAGGATAAACTAAAACTGTTTGTTCAGGTGTTTGAGATGAATCCAGAGGAAACGTGGAACATTCTGTTTTCTAAAATCTAAACTAATCCAACTCGATGTGTGAAAACCAGACTGTTCACCTTATTCTGCTCCGCCCACTTTTCTTGGAAAGGCACTTCCTGTTAACTGTTAGGATGTTCCATTAGCCTGGGTCGTTAGAACAGGAAGTGTGATGCCAGAGAAAGTGGGCGGGGCAGAATAAGGTGGATTTTTATACAGCTTTATACAACATGATGAGAAATAAAGTGGTCACATGACACAAGGATCACATGACAAAAGGATCACATGACAGAGATTTAGGAAAGAGAGGGGGGGGGGCAGAGAGAGAGAGAGAGAGGAAAGGAAGAGTAGGGGAAGAAGGAGAGATAAAGAGTGAGGAGGAGAGACGGGAGGCGGGAGAGGCAGAGACACAGTTGGTAGTTACAGGATAAGAGAGACAGAAACGGGGGGTAAGAAGAAGGATGAGAGAGGAGAGAAAGAGAAAGGGAGGGAGAGAGTGAGGGAGAGAGAGATAAAGAGGGAGACTGGGGGTGGGGGAGGGAGAGACAGACTTGGTACTCACAGGATGAGACAGAAGAACTGTCCCTGAGTCCTGCAGCAGAGACATGAGACACAGAGACACAGTTAAACAGAGAGAGACTGAACTGAGTCTGATGGAAACAGAAGCAGGTGAAAGGAGGGTCTGAGAGCAGCAGGTGTTTGTGATCAGCACAAACACACATTAACAGACAAAACACATTCAGATGTTTAAGCTGCTTTCAGACCAGACGAGAAGTTTAAATCATTTTGAAGCTGACGTCCCGACACACTTCTGTTCTTTTTACAAAAGGTTTTATTTTACTCTCTGACATTGCATTTATAAAACGTAGCTCTAACTTCCTCCAGACGCCGGTCAGAACTGAGCTGTCCCAGAGCAAATCTACGACTGAAACATTGTCCTCAGGCTGCAGGTCATTGATCATCTCCTTCTCATTCACACGTCTGACTAAAACCATCTAAAACTCAAACTGTTTCTGGAATCACAACTAAGTAATCATCGACTGATTTAGTTCTGGAATAATCATGATGTTTCCAGAAGGTTCCACGAGCGACACAACCTTAAGTCAAACTGCACAATCATCGGATTATTTAACTACTTAATCATTTAATCCAAAGAACAACCACAATCATTCAAATAATCAATAGTTTGTCCTCACCTGTGTTTCCCTTCGTCCTTCTCTTCTCTCTTCTTCTCTCCTCCTCTCATCTTCTCCTTCAGCCTCTCCTCCTCTTCCTCTTCTTCTCTCTTCACACTTTTCTTCGGTTTAAACGGATCCACAGAATCGTCCAAAACTTCTGGATCAAAACTGAAACTCGCCTTTGAATCTGCAGCTCCTTCTGTTTTCTCGTCCTCCATCTTGGACCGGACGCTTTTCCCTTTGCTCCCGCTCTTTCTCGCCGTCGCTCCTGTTTTCCTCTGAGTCGATTTTGCCACTTTCACCTCGTCCTCCTCGACTGGATCTGTTTCCGGAACCGTTCTGCTCGTCGGAGAGTTCGGTATTTTCGATCCTCCGCTTTTGAACGGGTCAAAGTTTTCGTCCAAATCTTCGAGGTTAAAGTTGTACGAACCTTTAGTCGGAATCGGAATCTCGTCCAGGTTCAAAGGAGCCGCAGGTTTGGTCGATTCTGGAGAAAGTTCTGCAGGTTTAGTCGGTTCTAGAGAGAGTTCTGCAGGTTTAGTCGGTTCTAGAGAGAGTTCTACAGGTTTAGTCGGTTCTAGAGAGAGTTCTACAGGTTTAGTCGGTTCTGGAGACAGTTCTGCAGGTTTAGTCGGTTCTGGAGAAAGTTCTGCAGATCTAGTCGGTTCTGGAGAAAGTTCTGCAGGTTTAGTCGGTTCTGGAGAAAGTTCTGCAGGTTTAGTCGAGTCTGGAGACAGTTCTGCAGGTTTAGTCGAGTCTGGAGAAAGTTCTGCAGGTTTAGTCGGTTCTGGAGACAGTTCTGCAGATCTAGTCGGTTCTGGAGAAAGTTCTGCAGGTTTAGTCGGTTCTGGAGAAAGTTCTGCAGGTTTGGTCGGTTCTGGAGAAAGTTTTGAAGGTTTTGTCTCTGGTTTTGTCTCTTGTGTGGTTTTCGTTTTGGGGTTTTTGACTTTTCCCACAGTTCTTCTCGTTCCCAGTCTTTTGGGCGGAGCTTTTGTCGCAGCTTCTTCGTCTAAACTAAATTCTAAAACGGCCGGTTTCGCTTTCAAACTCTCGTCTTCAAACTTGGAGAAAGACGAGGTTCCAGAAGCCGGAGGAGAGTTTGGAATCTTGGACCCGCCGCTGGAAAACGGATCTGAACTCTCGTCGAAGTTCTCCGGGTCAAAGTTGTACGATCCGGTTTTAGGGATGGGAATGTCGTCGAAGTTCAGCGGAGCAGCAGCAGAAGTTTGTAAATCTGATGTTTCTTCAGGTTTTGGTTCGAGTTTATCTTCCACGTTTTGCTTCTTCGCCGGTTTTCTGACTTTTCTCGGAGATTTAGTCGTTGCTTTTTCGTCGTTCAAACTAAACTCTGCAGGTTTCGCGTCAGAACTTTCCGTTTGTAGTTTGGGAAAAGTTGTCGTCGTCGGTGAATTTGAAACTTTGGATCCGCCGCTGGAAAACGGATCCCAACTCTTGTCGAAGTTCTCCGGGTCGAAGTTGTACGATCCGGTTTTGGGGATGGGAATGTCGTCGAAGTTTAACGGAGCAGCGGTAGAAAGAGAAACGTCCGGATGTTCAGTCAAAACCGGATCTTCTTTTTGTGTTTGAACCGTTTTTCTGGCTCCGAGTTTCTTCGTCGTTTCTTTTGTTTCCGACACTTTTTCTTCTGGTTTAAAATTCAAGGTTTTTGTAGAAATTGTGGGAGAGTTTGGAATTTTAGATCCGCCGCTGGAAAACGGGTCAAAACCTTCGTCCAGATTCTCCGGATCAAACTTATAAGATCCAGTTTTAGGAATGGGAATGTCGTCGAAGTTTAGCGTTTCCTGAGGAGGATTTTCTACTTTCTGGTCCAAAGTTTCCTCGTCTTTTGTCGTTTGAACTTCACCGATCGTCTTTTTGTTTTGGACTTTTCTCTGCGACGGTTTTGTTTCTGAAATCTGAAAATCTAAAGTTTGTTCTTTGTTCAAATCTGATTCAGTTTTCGTCTCGAGTTTTGGTTTTGCACAAACTGTCGTCGGAGAGTTTGGAATTCTAGATCCGCCGCTGGAAAAAGGATTAAAACTGTCGTCAAAGTTCTCCGGATCAAAACGATACGAGGCTCTGGGGATCTGGATTTCTGCTTCGTCGTCGTTTTGTGGATCGAACTTTGAAGATTCTGTTTTAGAAACTGGAACGTCGTCGACGCTTTGAGACACTTCTGCAGGTTCTTCTTCGAATTTTATTTGATTTTTTGTCTTTTTCGCTCTTGGTTTTTTCGACGGAGATTTGGAAACAGATTTTTCTTCTTTTGGTTCCACTTTTGTCTGGTTTAAGTCGAGTTTTTCATAATTTCCACCAAACGCAGGAGGAGAGTTTGGAACTTTAGATCCGCCGCTGGAAAACGGGTCAAAACTGTCGTCAAAGTTCTCCGGATCGAAACGATACGAGGCTTTGGGGATCTGGATTTCTGCTTCATCGTCGTTTTGTGGATCAAATTTAGATGATTCTGTTTTAGGAGCTGCAACATCGTCGACGCCTTCAGACGCTTCTGCAGGTTTTTCTTGGATTTTCACTTCCAAACTTTGATTTTTGATCTTTTTATCTCTCTGCTTTTTCGACGGAGATTTGGAAGCTGATTTTTCTTCTTTTGGTTCCACTTTTGTCACGTTTAAGTCGAGTTTTTCTTCGTTTATGTCAAACGCAGGAGGAGAGTTTGGAATTCTAGATCCGCCGCTGGAAAACGGGTCAAAACTGTCGTCCATATTCTCTGGATCAAAGCGATAAACGGCTTTGGGGATCTGGATTTCTGCTTCGTCGTCGTCATTTTGTGAATCAGTTTTACAAGATTCAGTTTTAGATTTTAAAATATTTACATAATCTGATGAATCTTGTCTAACTTCTGCAGGTTTTTCTTCTTGGATTTTGCTCAGACTCTTTTTTTCTTCTTCCACACAAACGTCTTTTGTTTCTGTTAAATCATTTTTCTCTCTGTTTCCGTCGAATGCAGGAGGAGAGTTTGGAATTCTAGATCCGCCGCTGGAAAACGGGTCAAAACTGTCGTCCATATTCTCTGGATCAAAGCGATAAACGGCTTTGGGAATCTGGATTTCTGCTTCGTCGTCGTCGTTTTGTGGATCAGTTTTACAAGATTCTGTTTCAGATTTTAAAATATTTACAGAATCCGATGAACCTTGTGTAACTTCTGCAGGTTTTTCTTGGATTTTCGTCTTTTTCACTTTGCTCAGACTCTTTTTCGCTCCTTGTTTCTTCGGCGACGTTTTGGAGACGGGTTCTTCTTCCACGTAAACGTCTTTTGTTTCTGTTGAATCGTTTTTCTCTCTGTTTCCGTCGAATGCAGGAGGAGAGTTTGGAATTTTAGATCCTCCGCTGGAAAACGGGTCGAAACTCTGGTCCAGGTTCTCCGGGTCGAAGCCATACGAGGCTTTGGGAATCTGGATTTCTGCTTCGTCGTCGTCTGAGTCCGGACGCTGGATCTGGAGCGGAGAAGGTTTGGACTTTAACGGAGATTTATCTTTTATGTTTTCAAAATGTGGGACAGATTCATCGAGCTGTGGTTTTGACGTTGGTGAGGTTTGAGAGTCTTTCGCGGCAGAATCGAGTTTTTGTGACGGAATTTTGTTTTGTGAAGAAAAGTCTGAGAGGAATCCTGCGTCAGGAGATTCTCTTTTGGCTTCATGTTCGGTCGCTTCAGGAGCCGATGTGACTGGAGGAGAAGGAGGAGGAGAGGCTGTGATTGGACAAGGAGCAGGAGAGGCTGGGATTGGACGAGGAGCAGGAGAGGCTGTGATTGGACGAGGAGCAGGAGAGGCTGGGATTGGACGAGGAGCAGGAGAGGCTGGGATTGGAGGAGGAGCAGGAGAGGCTGGGATTGGAGGAGGAGCAGGAGAGGCTGGGATTGGAGGAGACGTGACTGGAGCTGGCTCTGATTGGTCGAATCGCTCTTCTGTGTGGACTTGCAGAGGAGCAGACTGTGCAGGAGGCCTCAGCAGGTCCAGGTTCAGGTCCAGGCTCTGGTTCTGGTTTAGACCCGTGCTCAGGCTGAAGTCCAGGTCCAGGTTCCGGTCCAGACCTGAAGACGAGACGACGAGCTGCTCCTCAAACTCCACATCTGCAGAACAAACCAGACAAACAGGATTTAGATCAGTTTGAATAGTCTTAACCTGATGAATCTGACACTAATGTACATCTCAAACACAAAACACAGAAGAACCTTTGTAGAAGAACCTAATCCCACAGACACTGGACAGAACGAGACCAGACGGTTTGAGCAGCAGAAACTCGTCTGTGAATCAGAAACTTTTATCTCTCCTGTCATAAAAAACAGTTTAAAAGTGTAACTTGATGGATAAAAAGTAGCAGAGTAAAGCTGCAGAAACAGGTCAGTAAAGCTGCAGAAACAGGTCAGTAAAGCTGCAGAAACAGGTCAGTAAAGCTGCAGAAACAGGTCAGTAAAGCTGCAGAAACAGGTCAGTAAAGCTGTAGAAACAGGTCAGTAAAGCTGCAGAAACAGGTCAGTAAAGCTGTAGAAACAGGTCAGTAAACAGGTCAGTAAAGCTGCAGAAACAGGTCAGTAAAGCTGTAGAAACAGGTCAGTAAACAGGTCAGTAAAGCTGTAGAAACAGGTCAGTAAAGCTGCAGAAACAGGTCAGTAAAGCCGTAGAAACAGGTCAGTAAAGCTGTAGAAACAGGTCAGTAAAGCTGCAGAAACAGGCCAGTAAAGCCGTAGAAACAGGTCAGTAAAGCTGCAGAAACAGGTCAGTAAAGCTGCAGAAACAGGTCAGTAAAGCTGTAGAAACAGGTCAGTAAAGCTGTAGAAACAGGTCAGTAAAGCTGTAGAAACAGGTCAGTAAAGCTGCAGAAACAGGTCAGTAAAGCTGTAGAAACAGGTCAGTAAAGCTGCAGAAACAGGTCAGTAAAGCTGCAGAAACAGGTCAGTAAAGCTGCAGAAACAGGTCAGTAAAGCTGCAGAAACAGGTCAGTAAAGCTGTAGAAACAGGTCAGTAAAGCTGCAGAAACAGGTCAGTAAAGCTGCAGAAACAGGTCAGTAAAGCTACAGAAACAGGTCAGTAAAGCTGCAGAAACAGGTCAGTAAAGCTGCAGAAACAGGTCAGTAAAGCTGCAGAAACAGGTCTTGTGTCGAGGGACGTCCTGATGCAGGTCTGTGGACAGTCTCTCTCACACTTCAGCTGCTGCTCTGACCAATCACACACTAGTTTGATTTTGACTCCAGTGAGATTTGAAACCTTCTACAGGTCTGGGCGATTTTCCTGGAGACAGATCACGATTTTGGTTTTATCACAGTTCTTGTCAACTCTTGTCTTATTATTGAAATAAATCATCTGCTTTTTCTTAACGTTCCTGCTTGACTGTGATTGGTTGAATCCAGCTGTCACTCACTCAGAGCAGAACAAAGACTGACCAGTGTGGACAGATTTACAGAAGAAAACGGGACGAAGCTTTTGAAAAAAAATCCAAAGGTAAACGACCTGAGCCATAAATAAAGTGATTCAAATAATCCATTAACTAGAACATTGTGTGGTAATACAATTTAATAACAGCTTTTGTAAATCTGCTAAAATCCATGTTTCATTTATAAATAGACATAATTTTTTGTTAATCGAACCTGAAAATTTGCTAAAATTCACCTGAAACTTGACTTGAAACTAGGGATATTTTTTTGACGTATCTCGATGACGATATTCACACGATAAGAAGTCAATCCGACAAAAATATGTGAAATATGTGTTATTTAGTCACTTATTAGTTCAGGTTTACACGGGAAAACTGACTTTTTTCTTGTTTTTATGACAAATCTCACACTCAGAAAGTCATTTAATTTTCTCTGGATTCCCATTAGTTACTATAAGTAATAATAAATAGGATCTGCTTCAACAGATTTTTGTCAATTTTTACTGCATCAATAATTTTTCTCTACAGTCAGGAATAAAAATGACTTAATTCAAGCACTTTTTAGCGCATTAGCTTATGTAAGTTTGTATTAGTTAAATAAATGTTGAAATGTTATTACTTACTTACTAAAGTGTAGGATCCCCTTTTTCAGTTTTGTTTTAATAAATTACATTTTCTCCTCCAAAACAACATTCACGATATTATCTAAAATTCGATCGATTGCACAGCTCTACTTGAAACTGCAACAAAGACCTCATAAAACTATTAAAAACAGAAGAACAAATCTGTTATAAAGAAACAAACTTTGCAGAAATGGGAAATCACAATTAAAAAAGTAGATTGTCACAACAGTGAGCTCATGATTTGATTTTATTATTATGATATTTCCCAGACCTTCTACATGTCAGTATTTATATTATTATTATATTATTATGTCAGTGTTTAATCTGCGGCTCCTTTGGGACGTAATGAAGGGAATAATAATACAGTAGATTTATACAGGACGCCCAAAGACACTTCACATTCTGTATTATTCATTCATCCCACACTGGTAGTGGTGCTACTATTGTAGCCACAGCTGCCCTGGGGCAGACTGACAGAAGCAATGCTGCCTCCAGTATTTAATCTTTCATAAAATCATTTGCAGAATCATCATGAATGATCCGTTCTCACATTTATCAAACTCTAAACCCCCCTCATCCTCTCCTCTGATCTTCTTTTCTCTCTCTCTCTCTCTCTCTCTCTCTCTCCTCTCTCTCTCTCTCTCTCCTCTCTCTCTCTCTCATTTCTCTCTCTCTCTCTCATTTCTCTCTCTCCTCTCTCTCTCTCCTCTCTCTCTCTTTCATCTTTCTTCTCCTCCAGATCAAAGTAAAACGTTCAAACTGAATCCGTCCAATCAGAGCCGAGCCCAGCAGGAGGAGGCCTGTGATTGGCTGTGTCTGACTCTGTTTCTGAGCAGAAGAAAAGAAAAGAACTGTTTTTTATTCCCACTTTATGATTTAATCACCCTGCGTCTGCTCCTGAGATTTTAATATTGATCCAAACTGATCACTTTCATATTGATCTATCTTTACAAACAACAGCTTTTTCTTCTTTTATTCTCTACAGTTTCAGTTTAGCTTGAGTCTTTATGCTTCTGAAACACTCGGCTCTCACAACAGCAGCAGGAGGAGGAAGTGTCTGGCTCAAAGGCACAACAGCAGCAGGAGGAGGAGGAGGTTTGTCGTGTTTGATAAAGTTTTGCTGCTGTTCTGAGGTCAGACTTTTACAAACACATTAAACTCTCATTATCACTGTTTCTCTCTCTCTCCTGCTCTGACCTGTGACCTCTGACCCCTCCTGACCTGTAACCCCTCCTGATCTCTGACCTCTGTCACACAAAGTCACATGAACTCACTTTCCCACTAAAGAACTTCCACTGAAGTCAGCAAAACCAACTGAGCAGATCCACCTTAAACACATTCCACCTTAAACCTGGGAACATTCCACCTTAAACCTGGGAACATTCCACCTTAAACCTGGGAACATTCCACCTTAAACCTGGGAACATTCCACCTTAAACCTGGACACATTCCACCTTAAACCTGGACACACATTCCACCTTAAACCTGGACACACATTCCACCTTAAACCTGGGAACATTCCACCTTAAACCTGGGAACATTCCACCTTAAACCTGGACACACATTCCACCTTAAACACATTCCACCTTAAACACATTCCACCTTAAACACATTCCACCTTAAACACATTCCACCTTAAACACATTCCACCTTAAACACATTCCACCTTAAACACATTCCACCTTAAACACATTCCACCTTAAACACATTCCACCTTAAACACATTCCACCTTAAACACATTCCACCTTAAACACATTCCACCTTAAACACATTCACTTCCACCTTAAACAGATGAGGCATGAGGCTGGAATGTGATGTAACTGGAGACTCCGCCTTAAATATTTCTGAGTCATTCCACCTTAAATGGAGCAGGTTTCACCCAAACGTCTGAAGTGTAAAGTCTGTTTCCTCTCACAGAGTCACGGTCGCCCTGGGGCAGACTGAAGTGGGTTTGTGTCAGAGTCACGGTCGCCCTGGGGCAGACTGAAGTGAGTTCAGCGTCAGAATCAAAACTCGTCTGAACGAAGCATAGGCCTAAGACTCTTATTAGCTCCACAAACATGCTCCAATAATCCTGACCAGGGCTAAAGAGCTGCAGAGGTGGAGCTCAGTGTGGAGTCGCTGCTCCAGAGACACTTTTCCACAGAAACACTAAACCAGAGGAGACCAACCTTTATCAGCTCGAGAGACACTTTTAGTCTGAAGATCTACCTCTGGATTTATATTATTTTCATTATTAGCAAAGTCTATTTTTTAAATAGTGCAATATTATTTTATGAATGTAAGTTCTAAACCTGTTAAAAGGTCAAAAATATTGTGACTAAAACATGAGTGACTGCTGCAGGTTGGACAACTCAGCGTGAGCAGGTTTCTGTAGGATTCTGTGGCTCTATCTCTCTAGCCACGTTTCCATTGGCCTGGGTCAGACCGGTTCACTTTGGAGCGGTTTGGGCCGCTTATGTTAACGATGATGAGTGTTTCCACTGCAGGTCCAGGCTCCAGAGGGTCTGACGTCACTCACACATCACACATACTGTCTTAAATAAATAAAAAAGAAAATGTACCTGAATTATACTTTATCTTCCTGCGTCAATCTGATGATTCACAAACAGACGTGTAATAATCTGAAGTCTGTGTCTGTGACATGAAGGTCACGCTGGTGTAAACAAGAAACTACTTCTGGTTTACCGTCACTTTCAAATTATTTATTTAACTTTTTTGCAAAGTCTCTGCGACACTATGATGCTTATTAAACGTGTTTTGTTTAAAGCTTTAAGGCTGGATTATGTTGGACACATTACACACAGGATTTATACTTTTTTTTACAGTGTTTTGTTAAGTCTATCGGAGAAACAAATAAAGTTTTCATCAGTGGAAATGCAGTGGTTTGACAGGGGATCAAGTCTGTGTTTGGTGAAGAACATTATTTCATGTTTCTGCTCTTTTTCATCTGGTTTTGTCCTGAGTCTGTGTTTTTTCTCGTCCAATCATCGAGTCTAAAGGAGGAACAGCTGTAAGGTCTGCTCCAGGGTCCAGGCTAAAGGCAGAGCCAAAAGCGGCTCACTGTGGACCCAGCAAACAGGGCGGAACGGGTCGCTTTGCGTAGTGGAAACAGCATAGGACCGTACCGTACCGCCTCGACCCGAGCCTCTGGAAACAGGGCTTATCTCTCCTCCTGCTCCTCTAGCTCATCCCTCTTTTAAGCGCGTGTGTTCAGGAGCCGCGCTGTCGCGCTGTGCGGCTGCTCCAGTGACTGTAGAATTTATGCTGCCGCAGATAAAACTAGCGCTTATTGATTGCACTTGTTATTTGCACATATGGCACTTGTAGTTTGCTCTCGTATTTCACGTCTGTATTTCGTGGTTAAAGTTTGTATAAACAGACGAAGCTTTGGGATCGACTTCCACTGCCTCAAAGATCCACCGGGCAATCGCCATCGACGGGTTTGACACCACTGATCTAAACCTTTTACCTGTGCTTTTGGCTCTGATGTTCTCCTCTTCAGGCGTGTGCACGTGAGGAGCAGGAGTGTGCACGTCAGCAGGAGGTGCGTGAGGTGTGTGCGCAGGACTGGCTGCTTCTGGAGTGTCGTAGGCTCCATCTGAGTCTGAACTGAAACAACAGGAGAGAGAGAGAGTTAATCACCTCTGAGACACAAACTCCAGGAACAGAACAAGACCAAAGCAGGTTTAAAACAGGACTAAACCAGGACTAAAACAGGACCAGAGCAGGACTAAAGCAGAAGCCCACAGGGTTAGAATCCACAAAACTCAGATCTGTACAAAAGCTGTCAGTGGTTTGTGTTTTGTTTGTGCTTCTTTCACTTTTGAGATATTCACAATTCTTTTACAGCAAAAGTCTCAAACTCAAATGGAGCTGGTCCAGAGTTGGTCCAGAGCTGGTCCAGAGCTGGTCCAGAGCTGGTCCAGAGCTGGTCCAGAGCTGGTCCAGAGCTGGTCCAGAGCTGGTCCAGAGTTGGTCCAGAGTTGGTCCAGAGTTGGTCCAGAGTTGGTCCAGAGCTGGTCCAGAGCTGGTCCAGAGTTGGTCCAGAGCTGGTCCAGAGCTGGTCCAGAGCTGGGTCAGAGTTGGTCCAGAGCTGGGTCAGAGCTGGTCCAGAGCTGGTCCAGAGCTGGTCCAGAGCTGGTCCAGAGCTGGTCCAGAGCTGGTCCAGAGCTGGGTCAGAGTTGGTCCAGAGCTGGTCCAGAGCTGGTCCAGAGTTGGTCCAGAGCTGGTCCAGAGCTGGTCCAGAGCTGGTCCAGAGCTGGTCCAGAGTGGTCCAGAGCTGGTCCAGAGCTGGTCCAGAGCTGGTCCAGAGCTGGTCCAGAGCTGGTCCAGAGCTGGTCCAGAGCTGGTCCAGAGCTGGGTCAGAGCTGGTCCAGAGCTGGTCCAGAGCTGGGTCAGAGTTGGTCCAGAGCTGGTCCAGAGCTGGTCCAGAGCTGGTCCAGAGCTGGGTCAGAGTTGGTCCAGAGCTGGTCCAGAGTTGGTCCAGAGCTGGTCCAGAGTTGGTCCAGAGCTGGGTCAGAGTTGGTCCAGAGCTGGTCCAGAGCTGGTCCAGGGCCACATTTTAAAATACAGGACTCAACCACATTAGTCTGTGTAAAGCCTAATGCAGGCTATTCAACTTCATTTTCCAGAGGGCCTTATTTTATCGAGGATCATGGCTTCGGGGCCAGATCTTTGCACTTGGGCCTTAATTTGAATAGGCCTGGCCTAATGTATCAGATAGAATTCTACATTTTACATTCAACACACAAATACAAGGGATAAAGTAAATACAACTGTTCTGTCTGGAGCATTATTCTGGTGCATTTTAGACGTTTTCTGTCACATCTCAGTGATATATTTGTTTGAGCCACTGTCAGTAATAATCAGAAATCATCAGTTTGAGATGCAGTTTAGGAAGGACAAACGAAGCCCAGATGATGGACGGTAGTTTTGTTATAGGGTTAGACTCGACTTCAGGAGGTCCAGGTCTTTACTGTCCACATGTTAGAGTGTGTCACAGCAGGTTAAAGGTAAAGAGAAAAACACACCGAGGAGAGAGAGTCACAAACACGAGAGAGAAACAGCCACGTGTGTGTGTGTGTTTGTGTAATACATGTGTGTGTTCTGCAGGAATGTTGTTTTAGAGAAGCTGCACAAATGAAGAAGTGAGACCAGTTTGACTCAGAAAAACACTCACACCTGCTCGAAACTCACTGTTGTTTTAGTCCAGGTTTAGTCCAGTTAGTCCAGTTTAGTCCTGCTTTAGTCCTGCTTTAGTCCTGCTTTAGTCCTGGTTTAGACCTGGTTTAGTCCTGGTTTAGTCCTGGTTTAGTCCAGGTTTAGTCCTGTTTTAGTCCTGTTTTAGTCCTGTTCTAGTCCTGCTTTAGTCCTGTTTGAGTCCTGGTTTAGTCCTGGTTTAGTCCTGTTTTAGTCCCACTTTAATCCAGGTTTAGTCCTGCTTTAGTCCTGTTGTAGTCCTGTTTTAGACCTGTTTTAGACCTGTTTTAGTGCTTTAGTCCAGGTTTAGTCCTGCTTTAGTCCTGGTTTAGTTCAGGTTTAGTCCAGGTTTAGTCCTGCTTTTGTCCTGCTTTTGTCCTGGTTTAGTCCAGGTTTAGTCCAGGTTTAGTCCAGGTTCAGTTGTAAACAGTCAGAATCAGATAAATCGATCACTAATCACCTTCACAAACTGATATATTGATCTAATACTTTTGGACAGGACGTTATGTAATGTCTCTGAGGTTTGTTTTGACATTAGTCACGTGACTCTGTGCTCATGGTATCGGTATCGGTACTCACTCCTCTCTGTCCTCCTCCCGCTGCTGCTGTTCTCCCCCGGGTCTCCCTCTTCTCCCTCCTCCGCCCCTCGCACCGCGGTCCACGTCCATTTGGCCCAGGACACCGGAGACAGCCACGACATGTCCCCGGTCAGACTCAGCCCTGTCCCGGGCAGACTCAGCCCTGTCCCCGGGCAGTTTCAGCTCCCTCCCCGGGTCCACGTCTCGTTCCCCGGTTGAACACGTCTTCCTCTCCGGGTGGACACGTCTCTTTTTCTCTCCGGTTGAACACGTATCTCTCCCCGGGCAGATTCAGCTCTTTCCCCGGGCTCACACGGCTCTTCAGGCGGGTGGACACGTCTCTTTCCCCGGCCAAACTCGGCTCTCTCCGGGGGCAGACTCAGCTCTCTCCCCGGGGCTCACACGTCCCTCTCTCCGGTTGGACACGTCTCTCTCTCCGGTTGGACACGTCTCTCTCTCCGGTGCTTCTTCTCTCCGGATGTCTGCTCGTTTCTCTTTTCTCTCTTCACTCTCTCATCCTGCTCGTTCCGTCGCTGTTTCCGGATCGCTCGTGACAAAATGACGCCGCTGTGGTGTTTTCTCTCCTCACGAGGCCGAACGTTCCGTGTTTTACGCACGGGTTTTACGCACGCACGTCCCCGGTTCAAACGCTCCAGACGCGGCTCTGAAGCTCCACAGAACCTGTCCCTCCCCGGGGCCGCTCCACTCCGCGTGTCCGGGCTGAAAACAGACCGAGTGTGAGGCTGCAGAGGCGGAGGCAGCAGCAGGAGGACCGCACTCTCACGGAGCTTCTGACTCTGCTGTGAGATTCTGTTTGTGGAAGTATCGATACCAAGGCTGGCCGATACCGTGTCACAGACATTTATTTTGAGCTACATTACACCTTTAGAACATCTTTATTACAAAGAACAAAGTGAACCACCCAATCTCAGCCAATCAGAGCACAGCTTGACCATCTATAACAGCGGTGTCCAAACTTTTTTTTTTTTTACAGTGGGCCCCAGTTTGAATCTTCTATGGAGCAGAGGTCTATATATGTCATATAAAACTTTGCATTTGATCTCATTTTACTGAACCATCACACTTTTAATAAATCATTTAACGTTCTTTTTCAGTTCAAAGGCTTCAAAATGTTTGATTTTTTCGACTATAAGTTTGAAGAATTGTTCAAATTTGACATTAAAAACTATTCTTTTTGTAATTTAGCAGTCTGGCAGGAAGTCTGAGGGCCAAATCTAACTAGTCTAAGGGCCTCATTTGGCCCCTGGGCCGCAGTTTGGACATGCACCTGGCCTATGAGGAATAAAGACTTTTCTCTCTGATTCAGACTGTAGTGGTGTGATTTTGTCACACAGTGCTGCTTTTACAACAGGTTTTAGAAGAAGGTGGAGCCTCAGACTGCAGCGGTCCTCAGACTGCTGCCTCCGCCTCTGCAGCTTCAGCGCGCCTCTCCGCGCATGCGCAGTTGTTCAGTCCAGTGTTTTCACTTTTAGTCCAGAAGCAGAAGCAGATTTACTAAACATCAGAGTCAGACTGAAGAAGAAGAAGTGAGTCAAACAGAAGGAGATGTGTTTGTTTAAAGTCTCACTGTGGGACTTTGTTAGAACTGTTGTTGTGTCAGATGTGATCAAATCTAATACTAACTTAATTTTGTCTCATGTAACAAGGAGTTTCCACTGCTCTACTCGGCTCGGCTCGGTCCTGCTTGGCTTGGTTGTGTTTCCATTATTACTCTTTACAATGTGATACTGTCTCCGTAGCAACTGCCACCCTGTGTAGGACCTGCAGGGACATAAAGAACTGTCCCATCAGGCCGAGGAGGAGATTCTGGGGTCATAACGACGACAGTAAAAAGATAAAATGAAGAGAATAAATAAACTGTGAGTGAGTCACAGAAGCAGAGTCTGAGTCAGAGTTGGAGCTGAAGATGTGAGAGAAAAACAGAGTTAAGTTTATCTCAGGAAACCACAACATTCTTCTGCTGCTGCTGCTGCTGCTTCTGCTGCTTCAGTCTGAGAGGAAACAAACTCTGAACTGTAAACCCAATAACTGTCTGTTATACATTGACCCAGGATCAGAGAAAACACAACATTCTTCTGCTTCTTCTGCTGCTACGTGTGCTTCTGCTTCAGTCTGAGAGGAAAACTAACACTACAGCATAAACTCTCCAACAACAGCAGAACTGACCAGGAAACTCAACATTCTTCTGCTTCTGCTGCTGCTGCTACAACGTGTGCTTCAGTGTGAGCGGAAACTGAGTCTGCAGCACAAACTCTGCAACTGTATAAACCCCAAACACTGACCCAGGATAAGAGGAAACTCAACATTCTTCTGCTGCTGCTGCTGCTGCTTCTGTCTGAGAGGAAACACTGACTCTACGGCACAAACTCTACAACTGTAAACCCAAACACAGTTTGTTACAGGCTCCAACAACAACAACAGAATGACCCAAAAAAACCACATCATTCTTCTTCTGCTTCTGCTTCAGTCTGAGAGGAAACTGACGTACACAGCACAAACTCTGCAAACACGCTCCAGCAGCAGCAGAACTGACCCTGGATCAGCAGCTTGACTTCAGCACAAACTGTTACTGTTTTAAACACAAACAAACAGATCCTGGATCAGAGGTTTAACTGTAGAACAAACAACAGGAAAGAAAAGAACAATGGACTCGCTCTGAGACAAAAGAGACGTCAGAGAAAAACTGAACTGAGTAGAGAAGGAAAACAGAGTCAAGAAGTTACATAAGAGAGAGAGAGAGAGAGAGGGGGAGAGAGAGGGAGAGAGAGAGAGGGGAGAGAGAGGGAGAGAGAGGAGAGAGAGGAGAGAGAGAGGGAGAGAGAGGAGAGAGAGAGAGAGGAGAGAGAGAGAAAGAGAGGAGAGGGAGAGAGGAGAAAAGAGAGGGAGGAGAGAGAGAGAGAGAGAGAGAGGAGAGAGGGAAGAGAGAGAGACAAGAGAGAGAGGAGAGAGAGAGGAGAGAGAGAGAGAGGGGAAGAGAGAGAGACAAAGAGAGAGAGGAGAGAGAGAGGGAGAGGGGAGAGGAGAGAGAGAGAGAGGAGAAGAGAGAGAGAGAGAGGGGGAGAGAGGGGGAGAGAGAGAGGGAGAGGAGACAGAGAGAGAGAGAGAGGGAGAGGAGAGAGGAAAGAGAGAGAGAGAGAAGAGAGAGAGGAAGAGAGAGAGAGAGGAGAGAGAGAGAGAGAGAGAGAGGGAGAGAGAGAGAGGGAGAGAGAGAGGAGAGAGGGGGGGTGAGTTTACAAAAGAAAAGCTGTATGTTAAATTGCAAATCACGTGACACAAACATAAACAAACATAAACAAACATAAACAGTAGAACATGTTGACACAAACATTTCACAGTCACGTGACAAAGAAGCAGCTTCACTGAAGTTAAAATAATCACTGAGAATAAATATGACTCTGCTGCCCTCTGGTGGACACAACCCCACACTGCACCTGCTCCACACTAAAGCATAATAACAGTGTAATAAACATGGAACAAACTGTAATAAACATGGAACAAACTGTAATAAACATGTAACAAACTGTAATAAACATGTAACAGTGAAACTCCACACTTCAGACTTTGTGTTTGTGCAGCTGTCACACTTTTACCACAAACAAACTCTTCTGCTGCTGCTGCGGGACAAAAAAAGTCTGAAACAACAACAACAACAACAACAACAACAACAACACGAGACGACTTAAAGGTTCACTATGTAACTTTCTGGTGAAAAGTCAACTACACAGTTCAGTAGATATGGGAAGTTAAAGTCATATTTAGGAACATTCTGAAGGGAATAAACAGGTTTAAGGCATAATGTTGGAAAAACATAGAAATAGCTACATTAACCGTTTTTCCGTGGAATCAAACAGGACGAGGCTCCTCTAGATCAAACATTTTTCATTTTATGGCCATGCAAGTCTAAAAGGATTTACATTTTTTATTTAGTGCAACGAAGAAATCTAAATGGGAAAAACATGATTTTCTTGAAGTCTATTTTTGGTCCAAAAGTGACACCGTGCAGCTTTAACTCACACATTATGAACTGTTTTGTTCATCATTTTATTTTTGGACATCCCAAAATCACACCAACTTCTCTGCAGACTTCCTAAGATTGTTTTACAGTTTTACTCTTTGGTTTGTAGTTTTTCTGTCACGTCTTTGCACTTTTCACATAAGAAAGTAGATTCTAGTTTTTCTACCGTATTATTTCTTACTTAAGAAAAAAAAATACTCAGAAAGTCAGTTTGGTTAATCACAGTGACTTAAAGAACAACAGTTTCTGTGATTTAATATTTATTATTTTAGTTTGACTCTTTTATGCATTTCTCCACATTTTCCAGCTTTTACTGAACTTTCCTTTATTTTATATTGTATTTTTTATTAAAGCCTAACAACGATGTAAAGTGTTAAACCTTTATTATTGATCATACTGTGTCCTGGTCGGTGCTGTAGTCTGTAGTTCTTCCAGCAGGCGGCGGTGTCTCGCGCTGATGAGGACGCGCTTCACTTCCGGTCAAACACAAAATGGCGGCTGTAGTTTCGCTTGTTCTCGGTGCGGAGAGGTTTTAGTTTATAAATCAGAGCAAAGTGCCCCCGGTTCTGACTGTAACTGTCTGTTAGTGATGGGTAGATGGCGCGTCAATGTGTGTGTAACCCATTTCCCAAGCTGGGTCGACCCAGTGTAGACCCAGTGTTGGTGCATTCTAGCACCATCAAGTGGTTTAATAAATGCACTGCAGTCACTGGGCTCATTCAGTGACGTGCAGTTAAGTTACAGCTGGTGAGACGGTTTATTAACAAAAGACACCTTTTTATTTACTTTGAACACACATACGAAACGTTTCCCATTACAGGAGCACACAAACTTGTGATTTCTTTGCCTCTACACGCATAAATAAAATAAGAGGAAAAACATAAAAAATGACACGAGGTTCGATCCCGTGACCTTTTGCTCAGAGGAACACCTGCTCTCCCAGTTGAGCTACACGTGAGATAACGTAATGCCGCGAATTAACAAATAACTATCCTTTTTGTGAGCAAAATTATTATGACTTTTAGTCTGTCAAATATTTGCTTGTGATTAATTATTTAGTTGCTTAAGACTCTGTCAAGCTGCAAATTTATATAGACCCTAATCATTTTTGGCCTCACAGTGCAGACACAGAGTCATGCTCAGCTTTGAGGGTCAAAATCAAACGAGTGTGTCAGAAACACTCGCTCCAGCGTTGACACCATGTGACCCACAAGACACAGTAGATGTGTTGCTCACGTGACATTTCTTAAAGTGGCACACATGTTGACACGGCTCGACACACGCGCCTTTTCTAGTGCTCCATACATGTGTTGACGCGTCGACTCGTTTGGCCCATCACTACTGTCTGTGTCTCCTCCACAAACATGTTCAGGCCTATTTCCCGCCAACTCTGTGGTGACAACGTCTTTATTTTACGTTTTCAGGTCATTTTATGGGAAAAGAAAAGACGGAAACTGCAGCGGAGACGGCGCGAGGCGAAGCTACGGTCAGAGGCTAATGCTAATCTCTCTCACAAACGCATTTATTTACTTTAACGCTGTTTAACATAGATAAATTATTACATCAGGTCTTTTGAAAAAGTCTCATATTGTACTTTAAGTTTACAAAAGTATAATTTATGGTGAAGTGTGTTTTATATTTGCGGATGAAATTAAAAACTAAATGCTAAATGAAGCTAACTGTCAAACTGAAGTAATTCTCAATGAGAAACTACAGACACACAACCGACCAGAACACAGAAGTTATTATATTAAGAGTGGACGTGTTAAATATGAGAATCTATTTAGTTTTCAGTGGCTCGATGGTAGAAAACTTAAAATTACGTTTCAATGAACATCTGCTGTTAGTAAAAGGGTTTGGGTTAAATGTGAATCTTGAATAAAGTTACTGTAGACAAATAAATAATAAAACATAATCTGCTTTAAGTGTTGTTGGGCAGTAAAATCCAGTGTTAAATATCACAGAATAACTTACACACACACATTTACTGTTAAAAGACAAACCTCATCAAGACAAAATAAGCAAAATGTTTAGTGCAATTTAAATATTGTTAGTTTATCTATATACTATTTTTTTATTTTTTTACCTTTAGACACAAAATAAACATTAATAAATTATATTTAAACAAGCCACTCTTGTTAGTGTCAAAACTTGCCGACGACGCGAAGGGGAAAACATCAACGAGCTGTACATAGGATGTTTAGCACAACTGGAGTTCGAGGCTCAAATACTAAAGTTTGGAAACAACCACGGTGCGGTGGTGAGTGAAAGTTTACATTTAAAGTTACTTTACGTTGTTGTTTTCCTTCAGTGACACTGGCGTTTGGCGTTGCCACAACAAAAAACATTACACGCTAGTCCGACCCCGAGAATCAACACTTAGTGTCACAAACATAACGATGCACATTCAGTCAGGTCTGACACAAGTTCACTCTTTGTTTCTTCATACATCAAGGCTTTTATTGTAATATTGTGTTTTATACAACTACAAAGAGTGAGTGTGTAAGTCAGGGGCTGCAGGAGCAAAACTGATCGATTCTGGTCTTTTGATTCCATCACTGCAAACTTCAAACTATTTCAACATTTTTGAATGATTCTCCGTTCCTAGTTTTTACTAAAATGTAATGACTCTTAAGCAGCTTCTCCTGCTGGTTTCTATAGAAATGTTTTTGTATCGTTTGTATCTAGTTTTTCAGATCTGGGCATGAAACGAATCTTCATAAAGAATATTACAAAGTCACACAACGTCGTTCAGCTGCAGAAAGTTCCACAGTGTGACTTAATCTGTATCACATGTTTATACTGTGTTTTTGTTCATCAGCTGTAATGGAGGTTCAGCCTGAGACACGACACAGTGAAGCGTCTGAGCCTGAGGACGAGGCCCCTGAGACGGACCGAGGGACCACAGAAACACTCCACCAGCAGCAGGAGGAGTGTGAGGGACCAGGACCGACCTCTGCCTCTGCCAACACGCTCCTGTGACGGACATGGAGCTGTGCGAGGGCTCAGAGGAGGACGCAGAGAGCCCTGGAGCAGTCTGTGAGGCGTCTGAGGTCCCTGAGCCAGACCCGGAGCGCTCGGACGATCTGGACTCTGTGTCTGACGTGGCACAGCTGCGTCTCAGGCCCAGACTCTGAAGCAGCAGCTGGAGCAGTGTAAAAGTGAACTGAACAAACTACAGAAGCAGCTGATCAGTCCGAGCGGCTCCAGAAGAGCACGGAGAGCTACAACGAGACCTGCGCCGACAGGTCTGTGACAGAGACAGAAACAGTGTGTGGATAATGTCTCTAAAATGTGACGGTGTGTTTGTGCTGCAGGTGGAGTTGTTGAGTTCAGAGCTTCACGACAGAAAGAAGAAGAACAAAGACAGAAGCGACGCAGAGACGCAGACGGAAGAGTACGTTTGGACCGACACAGGTGAGTCTAACACAGATCTGTAAATGTAGCAGCTCCTAAACAGCGTGACTCTGTGTTTCAGATTATTATAATTATTACTACGGAGGGTATTACCAGGAGGCAGCGACAGGGGGCGACACTCAGGACGCTGTGCTGCCTCCTGGAGTCACGGAGGAGGAGAGTCAGGCCGAGGGAGGAGCTCTGGAGACACGAGAGGAGGAAACAGAGGCTCACGCAGACGGAGCAGCAGCAGCAGACTCTATACCATCAGACTCTACAGCAGCAGACTCTACAGCGCCCCTGTCGCAGCAGCAGACTCCACAGCGCCCCTGTCGAAGCAGCAGAGGTCTACATGAGCCAAGAGTCCAGCGCCGTGACAGAGACGCCTGGCACTGAGGTACAAACACATGTTTCAGACTGGACGGTGTTTTGTGTCTAAAATCTGATTCTGACACAAACTGTTTAAAAGCTTCTGTCTCTTTTCCTCCTGAACAGTCGTCTTCATGATTGTGTTTGTTTGTTCTGCATGTGGTCGTTCCTGTGTCGCTCTGGGCTTTGTTTTATCCTGATGTCAAGAGCAGTTTTTCCTCAGGTTGACGGTTCTCTCTCTTGTGTCTCTCTTCAGACTGACGATTCTGTCTCTTCTCAGGTTGACGGTTCTCTCTCTCTCTTGTCTCTTCTCCTCAGGTTAATGATTCTCTCTCTGGTTTTCCTCAGGTTGACGGTTCTCTCTCTCTCTCTCTTGTCTCTGCTCTTCAGGCTGACGGTTCTCTCTCTCTCTCTTGTCTCTTCTTTTCAGGTTAATAATTCTCTCTCTGATTTCTCCTCAGGCTGATGGTTCTATCGCAGACATGCTCAGGTCCACAGCGGAACAGGCCATGTGTCAGACCGGCTTTGTGTTTGATGAGACCACAGGGATGTACTACGACCACAGCACCGGATCTACTACGACTCGGTAACAGCTCACACTCTGACACTCTAAAGTCCGTCTGGTCCTGATCCTCTCTGACACTCTGACGCTGTAAAGTCTGGTCCTGATCCTCTGAAACATCTGTGTGTCCTTCAGGTGAACCAGCTCTACTACGACAACAACACTGGGATCTACTATTACTACGACGCAGACACCGGGAAGTACGAGTTCCACTCCAGGATCGAGCTGGAGCAGAAGGACACGTCCCAGATGAGCTACAGCGAGTGGAAGAGCTGGAAACTCAAGAAACTCATGAGCGAGCTGAAGAATGAGACCAAGACCAAGCTCCGGGACCTCAGGGACTTCAGGTGAGCAAATGTAAAAGTATATATGAAAGAACAAACCTCAGGACTTCAGGTGAGCAAATGTAAAAGTATATATGAAAGAACAAGCCTCCAGGACCTCAGGGACCTCAGGGACTTCAGGTGAGCAAATGTAAAAGTATATATGAAAGAACAAACCTCAGGACCTCAGGGCAACAGGTGAGCAAATGTAAAAGTATATATGAAAGAACAAACCTCAGGGACCTCAGGGGCAACAGGTGAGCAAATGTAAAAGTATATACATATGAACAAAGCGACCTCAGAGATGGGTCTTTCACAGTTCTTATTTGGAACCGACCAAAAATGTTCAGGAAATACCGGAACTGAAAACATGACATGCCATTTTTCATTTGACTTTAAATCTCTGCGTCAGTGAGCAGACAACAGTAACACCACACATGCCACATGTCGCTCTCTATGAAGACAAACAGCAACAACACTACGTAGTCGATGTGACAAATGTACTTTCCACAGTGTCACTGAACTCACATCTTACTTACAGACAAACTGTGTGTGAACTTATGACTGACAAACAAAAACAAAACAAACCTTTTTAAACTAAAGAAGCAAAGAAACAATGGACCCAGAGCCTCCAGCCCGACTCTTTCTCTTTAAAGTCTGAGTGTTGAGCTTCATAAATCCACCTGATCCCGTCACAGTCTGAAGTTTACTTAACTGACCTTTATTTAACCAGGGAAGTCCCACTGAGATTCAGCCCTGGGGGAAGGGTCAGGGGAGGCATTCATGGACATATTTTTAGTTGTAGGAGGAAACCTACGCAGACACGGGGAGAACATGCAAACTCCACATAGAAAGGCCCCGGGTCGACTAGGAATCGAACCCAATACCTTCTTGCTGTGAGGCCAGAGCACTAACCGCTGCACCACCGTGTCGCCAAACACAAACTTTAATCCAAACTTTGTCGTCCTCCTGCTCGTCGCTGCAGGTGAAAGTAGAATCCTAAATGTCTGTGGAGCCAAACAAGTCTGAGTAAAAACATATATAATCCAGCCTTCTCTGTTTCTCCTCTTTCTCCAGGTAAAGAGAGTTTTAGTGTCAAAAACAAATGTGTCGCTCCTTTGTTACAGTGCGTTGTGTGGAGTGAAAGTGAAAGTGAAAACTGTCCGTGAGGAACAGCACATTTGTTTTGAGTCAGAGCTACAAATGTGTTTTAAAATAGGCTTATAGTTAGACACGTGTAACAATTACATTTACATAAAAAAAAGAAAGAATCATTAAAGTACTGGTATTTTTTTATACCAGTACTTTAACGATTCTTTCTTTCTTTCTTTCTGTAACTGTTCTCAGCCCTGCTCAGGCTTCACTACGACCACAAGGACCAACACTCTTCTACAAAACTTTTCTACACATTTAAAACCCATTCACACAGATGTCAAAGCCTCCAGTTTACATTTAGAATCCCACTGAAGCCTGGACGCACACGTTTAGTTTTCAGATGCACGTTATGAAACAAGCCCCATGTTTAAGTCCATCGAGTGAACGTGACTTTATCTGTTACAAACCCGAGTTTAGACACACGTCAGAGCCATAGACTGTATAATCAGATATATACAGTCTATGGTCAGAGCTGGATGTTCTGTTGGTCTCAGTCTTTCAAACCAGTTACTTTAGTCAGGGACAAAGAGGAAACACGTCACTGATAAACATCCAAACGCTCAAATGTTCTTCTAGTTGAGGTTATTCAGGAGTGAAAGTGAAAGTAAAGAGTTGTGACTGAAGCCTTGCTCTGATCCAGGTGGAAGACGTGACTAGATCTTTGGCTCAAATGAAGATTTCCTCCTGGAACAGAGCTCCGTTCAGAGGTAACACGGCCAGACTTTAAAGCCTTTATTCATACACACTTCACCTGGTCACAAGTCGTTAGTGTCGTTAGTGTCGTTAGTGAGAGGTCAGAGTCAGGTCAGAGCGAGGGAAAGATCACTTCTGTTTGAAAACTGAGACCAAACCCAAACGCTCCAGTCGCCTCCTCACTGTGAACTCTTCTGACAGGAGAAGACAAAGAAAGACGCCAAAGAAGAGACGAAGAAGAACCAGGAACCTCGAAAACTACAGTCCAAGTCCAGGTCCAGGTCCAGGTCCAGGTCCAGGAGTCCAGCCAAGAGACGACGAGATTCTCCAAAGCACAGAGACAGAAGACGCAGATACAGAGAAGAAGAAGAAGAGTCTGAGAGCAGAGAGACGAAGAGCAGGGACAGGGACAGGAGCAGGGACAGGAGCAGGAGCAGCAGGGACAGAGACAGGACAGGAGGAGGAGGAGGAGGGAGGAGAAGACAGGAGCAGGAGGAGGAGAAGAGACAGCGAAGGATCAGACCTGAACAGTGAACCAGAGGAAGGAGAACTGTCTGAGAGCGAGAGAGACTCCAGTACACCTTCATCCAGAGGAGAAGAGGAGAGAGAGAATGGAGGAGGAGGAGGAGGAGAGGAGGAGAGAGGGGGAGGAAGAAGAGAGGGAGGAAGGAGAAGAGGAGGCGACGCAGAGGAGAGAAGGACAGAGCAGAGGAGGAGGAGGAAGATGTGGAGGAGATGGAGCTGGACTTGACTCAAGGAGGTGAGTGAGAAACACACACACAGAGGACAGAGTTTAACTTTAGTCACACAACAACAGCGTTTGTGCAGCTCAAGTTTAAGATGTTTTAAGGCTAGAATAAAGCTAAACGTCGAGATGTCAAAGCAAGACGCAGAGTTCCCACGCGTCCTGGAAAACCTGGAAAACCTGGAAAATGATTAGTCAATTTTCCAGTCATGGAAAATGCATGGAAAATGACAAAAACAGCCAAATGTCATGGAAAATAAAATGTTGTCCTGGAAAATTATTGAGACCTATTCATAATATGTATTAATGTGTTTAAATAAATACCAGATTTTCGTAACGCGCACAGCTGATTGTCAGTTCTTAGCAGTCAAATAAAATGCTGATTTATGAAAAGGCAGAGGTCGCTCTCCCTCTTTTTCTCTCTCTCCTGCCTAATTAATGAGTCAGAGAGCTGCAAATTTGTCATCTTTCTGCGAAGTTCGCCGTTTTGAACTCGTCAGGGGTTCTTTACGTGAATCGTGCAGACCCAAATACACTGCCCAACTGTAGAGCAATAAATGAATACATAGATAGTGTAGGCTACAGAAGTAGCTCACTACTTAAAAAGTAGCTTTCTAACAGGAAAAAGTTAGAGACCACTGCACACAATTTTAGAAATAATTGACAAATAAGATTTTAGTTCCATTTAATATTGAATAATTTCAATAACCATCTGGTTGATTTTAGTTCAACATCCTGAGGTAAAAGTTTTACCAAAAAACATGATTTTGTTCTCATTTTCTCCAGCCACTGGAAATCTGTAAAATGCACCAGAATGCACCAAAATTGTTTTAGTTTTTCAAAAATCTCCAATCATCGTTTTCACACTGCACCATTGATGAGACAGTTCTGTATTTATTATGCCCAGGAACAACACTTAAAAAGTGACTGTCAAAACGATCACTGCTTTACAATTAGTCCTCGTCTCACTATAAACCGATGACGTTTTGAGAGAACTGGGTATTACTACTGCGTTATACCTTGACTGTCATAATTGCGGACTGTTGGGCTGCCACAAACTTGGCAAAATAGGAAAAATATTGATATTGTTGATGTCGTGAGTACATAAAATACTCGTTGGACTGTCCTGGAAATGTCCTGGAAAATATTTTTGGGTTATGAGTGGGAACCCTGAAGACGTTTATAAGACGTATAAGGGTTAGGGTTAGGGATGTATAAGTGATAAATGATCTTAAAACATATTTAGAAAATCAGTTTGCTGCTTTCTGATGCTGCTGGAACACAAAACCTGTGAATGTTCAAACTAATGAACTGATCCTTTTGTGTCAAACAGTTCAAATGTTAATGTCTGTGAGAATGTGTTTAGTTTAGTTTAGAACACACAGACGTATCCTGACCCCTAACCCTCTGGGAAAATATAAAATCTAATCCTATAATTGACCCATTTCAACCTCTTTTTATTCAACTCTGTTTAGCCTTTTGAAAAACTATGAAAATGATCTTACGTAATAGTTTAATGAAGATAAATCAAACACTGCTGCAGAGGATCAATACAGAAGACAAACAGACAATAAACCAGATCAGACGAACCCGAACCGTTCATTTAACACCAACAAATTATACATGAGACATGAACATTCTGCCTCGTTTGACTGACAGAAGTTTGGTCAATACTCGTATCAGTCCGTGAGCTGCTTCAGTTCTGTGGTTTCTTCTTCTGTGTCTGATGTGTTGATGTGTGTGTCCCTCAGCGTGGCCCCCTTGTGTCCGTGTGACAGTGGTGCGTTCTCCGGTGCTGCAGGTCGGGACTCTGTTCATCCTCACGGCCGACAGCACGGCAACGATCGGCAGGTACCACCACGGCTCAGTCTGAGTCTACACCAGAACTAACACATATAACACTCATATAAACACCAGAACTAACATTAATACACTTAATACAACTCATCTAACTCATCTGACACATGACCCACACACCATCAGGGACTCTGTTCATCCTCACGGCCGACAGCACAGCAACGATCGGCAGGTACCACAGCTCCTCTGAGTCTACACCAGAACTAACACATATAACACTCATATAAACACCAGAACTAACATTAATACACTTAATACAACTCATCTAACTCATCTGACACATGACCCACACACCATCAGGGACTCTGTTCATCCTCACGGCCGACAGCACAGCAACGATCGGCAGGTACCACAGCTCCTCTGAGTCTACACCAGAACTAACACATATAACACTCATATAAACACCAGAACTAACATTAATACACTTAATACAACTCATCTAACTCATCTGACACATGACCCGCCCACCATCAGGGACTCTGTTCATCCTCACGGCCGACAGCACGGCTACCATCGGCAGAACTAACATTAATACACTTAAAGCTGGGCATACACTGTGCGATTTTGCACGATTTTAATACGTACGAAATTATCTCCAAACTCACACTGTGCGATAGAATCTCATACGAGAAGAGCGCGACCTCACGACGGAGGTGCGCACACTGTGCGGAGCGATAAACGCATACGTTCAACCTGCTCAGACTGTGTGAGGGATCTGAGCCAGAGAAGTGTGTGCGCAGCAGCGCTGGGATACAGCCATCACCAGCCGCTCTCATTCAGAGCTTTTTCCCCTGATCACGTCATGTTAACCTGGCCAGCCAGATGGTTTATCTCGCGATATTTGTGAATTCACAAACACGAGATAAACCATCTGGCCTTCGTCCGGCTCGATTGGTTTGGGAGTCCGAAACGGCCGTGGTTCGGCCCACTCACATCACAGCAGCGTGGTTTTGAGGCCCAATCACATTGTAGCAGGGCGGGCTAACACGGGCCGTTAGCTCCCCGGTGCCGCAGCCGAGTCTGATTCAAGCTAAATAAAGATGGCTGCTCCCGTGGATTTACGTGTTGTCTGCTGCTTGTGATGCGGTTTTAGCACAAATACGGAGTAATTTCTTTTTGAAAGAAGAGCAGTATGTGTGACATGTACTTGTTCTATCCCACGCGGACATGGGCTACTCCATTACGAGTTGTTGCTGTGATTGGCTAGTTCAAATAAGGTCGGCCCCACACCCAATCAGCTAGAAGTATTTCACTAAACGCCCCGCCTTTTCTCGAACGCTTTCAGCGAGTCAAGTCCCAGATGGATATAGTGAGAACTCAGATAGGAGTTCAACACAGATCCATCTGGCGTGAGCCAGGTTAACGTCATGTAGCGTACGTCACTTTTATTAAACCTCGGACCTCGCTGGCCTCATGGACTTTCAGTTTCAGCTGTGTTTTGAACTAAATAAACTTTTTTGGAAACGAAACAAAGGACAGCGCACATGAAGACGGTGTTTTACTTCAGTTTTTGAATAAGAAAGGTAAGAGCTGTCATGGATAAATCTGATTTATGAGCGTCTGACTGCTGTATGTGCCCGTGTTGCGTGTGTTGCTTGATGTAGGCTATGTGGAGAAAACCTGGCGCGTGTTGTTGAGAGTTGTGCTGTTGGCAGCGCATGGCATGGTGTTATGATTGTGGTTTCATGTACATCGAGACGCTATATTCTTTGTGAAAGTGGCTGTGTTGTCAATAGTTGCTGATGTTGATTGTGCACAGTGGGCTGAGTTGTCTGGATGCTGCCGTGTCAGCTTCATATTTAGGCTGTGCGCTAAATGGACACGGTAGAAGCGCATTGCTATCTTCTTATTCTGAATACAGCGTGTTTGAACACCAAAAACATAACAAAACCGTTAGCCCTGCTTGTTTAAAGTGTGTTGCACTTATGTCTTTGTGTGCGTGTGGATTTGTTCAGAACCTCGGTGAAGTTGGCCCCTCATTCACGGAGGTTTGTTCAGGTGTGCTTGTTATCTCTGTACACCTCTGAGCTAGCAAACACGCTGTTTTCCCTGCTTCAGCAGCGCCTGGACCCTGTGACACACGACAAATATCAAACATGTTTGATGTTGCTGCGATGCTACGATCAGCTGTCGTGCGTTCATCGTGAGCAGGTTATCGCAGCTCGTAGCCCCACAAACACTGCACGAATTAGTCGTACGGAGGAGCCGAATTTTGCTACGATCTTGAATCTGTCGTGCGACAAAAATTCGTGGCAAAATCGTTTCAAAATTCGCACAGTGTAAGCCCAGCTTAATACAACTCATCTAACTCATCTGACACATGACCCGCCCACCATCAGGGACTCTGTTCATCCTCACGGCCGACAGCACGGCTACCATCGGCAGGTACCACCGCTAATGTTATTTAAATGTTTTTGTAAATCTGCAGCCGAAGGTTTTAAGGAATCGATACGTTCCTAATAGGGGTTATGCACTAACGTTTTTCCGGTCTCAGATAGACATAGGCCGCTACACCCGGTGACGTGGTTGCCATAGTGACAAAGTTGTTTACTCCAAAGGTGATGGACATCAGACAAGTTCTGAAGCAATCCTCTTAGAAAAATATTTTCTTTTGTCATCTGTTGTAGCCGTAGCGACGTAGCTGTAACAGCAGAAAAAGTGCTGCTTCTGAACCAGGTTTTCATAAGGAAAAGTTGTACAAATTAGTGAACTACGCCTGCACACACATACGGATGTTTTCACATGGAAAAAAATTATCAAAGTGAGTGAACTACGCGCACAGACCGAGACTCGCTGCTCACGAGCCCGGGCAGAGGAGCTGTGGGCCGTGAAGAAGTGAACACACACAGACAGCTCCTGGCCCACGGCGCCTCTGCTCGGGCTCATTAGTGCAGTGAATCAGGTGCGCGGAGCTTCTGTTCGCGTAGCTCACTCACTTTTACTTCTTTTCCTTATGAAAACCTCCGTATGCGTGGAGCTCGCGTAGTTCACTCACTTTTATAACTTTTTCATTATGAAAACCTGATTCAGAAGCCGCACTTTTCCTACGCCATTTCTGTTTGTGATTGGCTCCAGACCCTTCTGCGTTTGAGGCGGAGGCGCTGGCTGCTCATGATCATCTTCTCCATCTTTGTCTTGTGTTCACAGAGAGAAGGACATGGACCACGCCATCAGGATCTCTGAGCTGGGCGTCAGTAAGGTAACAGAGTCTTATTCAGATAAACCTCAGACGGTTCTGTGTCTAATGCTTAGTGTTGTTCTCGTTGTGTCAGTTTCACGCAGAAGTGTTCTTTGTCTAAAGTCTCATATCTGATAAACCTCAGACTGTTGTGTGTTTAAAGACTTCTGTTGGACTGTTCTGTGTCTAATCATGACTGTTCTGTTGTTGTGTCAGTTTCATGCTGAAGTGTTCTTCGACGCGGAGCAGCAGTGTTACATGCTGGTGGACCAAGGCTCTCAGAACGGGACGGTCATCAATGGAAATCGTATTTTACAGGTGAAATACTAAACACAAGACAGAACACAGCACAGAAACACAGGCTCATAGACGTGTGATGGTATCATAAAGTTATGATAATCATAATAATATAATGAAATATGGTTTAATATATAGTACAATACAATAAATAATAAAACATATTTATAAAATAGTATAGGTCTACTGTAGTTGCCTATAATCTTCATTTATCAAGTTTTATTAAATTATAAACTAGGTTATTTTATTATATTGTAAATTGTGTATTATATTTTCTAAATATATTAATTTTTAAATATGTAAGTATTTATTATTAAACTGTTCTTTTTATTTATAGGCTATAGGTCTTTTATTGGTTTCTTTTATTCTGCAGAAGCTTTGACAATTTAACTTTGGGATTAGGCCTATAATTTAGTTTATTAGACAAGTCTCAGTCCAGCAGCACAGTTGGCCAAGTTATTGATCTGAACTTTCTTGCAGGAGGGCTTTTGTGTAAAATAAATGCGTTTCACTTCCATTTGGCTTCATACGTGTGGTCTGTGCGTGGCAGCGTGTGACTGAAGCTCTGGGGCTTCACCGCGGTGTGACAGTCCTGTCCCCGGTCTCCAGCCACAGAGAGCCGGGGGAGGAGCTGTGAGCCTGCGCTGCTCTCTCGCTGCCTGGCCGTGACACCGCGGAAAAACAGCGGCTATCACCCCGCGCAGCTCGCTCGCTCAAGCCGCTGCAGACCCGGTGAAAATGAAATGTAACGGCTCGGGTCTCACTCTGATGAATAAAGTCCGTGTGCAGTTACACAGCAGGTAGACGAAGCGATAAAACAGCTGGAGACACGACAATGTGACACTGTTCAGCTTTCATCATGTTACAGCAACAAACAGTGAATAAAACACACACAAACTGTTTCATAACTTAATAAATGCCATTAAAGTGCTTATTATTTACGTTTGTGAGTATATTTTGGCAGCACGTTTCTACCTCTTCGCCTGTAAGTGTGCATCTGAGTTTGCTCCGTTCTAAGGGGTGTACACCCCTTTGCCAGGGTATCCGCGGGGTCTTAAAAGCATTGAAAAGGTATTGAATTTAATAATGCCCTTTTCAAGGCCTTAAAAGCATTGAATTTCACACAGAAGCATTATTTTTTAACTCTAATGGTCTTAAATTTTATCGTTTCTTATATTTGCTTATATTCTTTTCGGAACATGCTTTTGTGTAGGTTTATGTTTTATAATTTACGAACTCGCACCGACTCGCGCAAGTTTGAGCGTCTTTGCGACAGTCAATTTACGACTTTGCAGTAAAGTGCATCAGCGGTGCTGGTTGCGATAGAAACGGCTGCGCCTGATCCAATATTCAGTAAAACATACGTAACAAATTGAACGGTGATGTCGATTAAACCTGCTTTTGGAACGGAGCGGTCAGCTAACAATTCGGGAAGCAGCACTGGAGGCCAAACCCTGGAAGTGTGACGAGCTAAACGGAGAGGTTGACACGCTGTGTGCTAAAACAGCAGCAGCTTACATCAGCGCCTGCGCAAATAGTGCCACAACTTCTCCTGCCATCAACCAAACTGGCTTGTTTTTAACTTTCGCATGGATTCAGAGGCCGGTGTTTTGCAAAGAGAAGATGCGAAGGAGTTGGGACACGTGGAAATCTGGAGGTAACAGGTAAGACATCGCGGGACACGGGGGAAAGTGCGGGGTGTGCTGTCACGACAGGTTGAGAGTGATTGCGATGGGAAAGAGGTATTCTCGGGGTCGGACTAGCGTCATCGTGTTGTGGCAACGCCAAACGAAGGGGAAAACAATGTAAAACAACAACGTAAAGTAACTTTAAATTTAAACTTTCACTCACCACCGCACTGTGGTTGTTTACAGTTTCCAAACTTTAGTATTAGAGCATCTGGCAAGCATTTTTACGTTCAGCAAGTTGATCTTTTCCCCTCGCGTCGTCGAGAAACAAAACAAAACGACACGAAACGTCATCAGTCCGACCTCGAGAATTGGTGTGAATGCACGAGAAGCGCTGTCTGTGAGGAAAGTAGTGAAAGTTCTGATCAGAGGGATGAGGGTCGTGTGATCATCACGGACTCCTGCGTCTATCCTGTCGCTGTCCACACTTCAGAGCAGCACAGCCTCGGAGGAGTTGAATCTAAATCCTATGACTATGGTTGTACATCCAAATACATAATAAATGTGACATTATGTAGCTACACAAAGCATGAAACGTCTGTCGTAGTGAGAGCTTTCTCTGTCGACAGAAAAGTGTGCTGTTTTTATGAACTATAGCGATAATGTGCATGCACTGACAGGCTGGTCATAGACCTGGATCAGGATGAGATCAGTGTGGGAGACTCTGCAGGACACTTCAGACTCCAGAGACTGTCTCTGCTCTTTTTAAATGTAGAGTAATGTTGATTTAAAGGTGCAATAGCTAACTTTTTTAGTTGTAAATTTGTAAACTTTGTGTTTTCCACTAAAATGTACATAGTAAAAACAGCACTTTGTGAAAAAAAGAGACCTCTGAGTCCTGTCTGAACTGAATAATAAAGAATTTTAGTTCTAATCAATAATAAAAAGATTTAAATCCTAAACGTGTTTGCAGTGTAAAAATCAGCTACCCCACCTTTAAGTTTAGTCAAATATTTCCTCCTAACTTTAACTGGTTATTAATATATAATACGTATTTTGAATCAACAAAGTGTTGTTAGAAAAAATATATTTAAGGTAGAGAAATGCACTGGTTTATCAAAACCAATATTAATATCATAAGATAGAAATTCTTTTTAGCCCAAGATGAATAACAATATAGAGACTTTCAACATAAAATAATAGCACTTTTTTTTTCATTAAACCCTGTGCTGTTATTATAGTTCTGACTAAGCTCTAGAGAATTCTTAAAAACGTTTTTTTTTCTTGTATTGTTACTTGTTTTAACAAATATGTAATTTTAACATCAGGAGACATACATACAGTATGTTTTTAAGCATCTGATTTTAGATACTTTAATAATTATAGCTTAATCAGCTATAATAATTGATGACTATAATTTTAGTTTTTAAATGAAAAAACAACAAAAATTATGTATAGTTTTTAAATTTTTTAGTAATACATTATATTACTAAAAAAAATGTAAATATCCTCATTTTACATTATTTGTAGCTAAAAACCTCTTGTGTGTTGTTGGTTTCTTTCTTTTTTTTTTGCCCGCGATCCCGCGATGGTAGCATTAAATTTTACTGAAATGGCATTAAAAAAGTCTTGAAAAGGTCTTGAATTTCACTGGACCAGAGCTGCAGATACCCTGCTTTGCCTTTTTAATTTTAATTGACCTTTATTTAACCAGGGAAGTCCCACTGAGATTCAGAATCTCTTTTGCAGAGGAGCCCTGGGGGAAGGGTCAGGGGAGGCATTAATGGACATGTTTTTAGCTGTAGGAGGAAACTGGAGTACCCGGAGGAAACCTACGCAGACACGGGGAGAACATGCAAACTCCACATAGAAAGGCCCGGGAGTCGAACCCAGAACCTTCTTGCTATGAGGCCAGAGCGCTAACCGCTGCGCCACCGTGTTGCCCTCCCCCTTAACGCTAAAGAGTATTGGGACACCCCTTCATCTCTCGTAAACGCGCAAAATCGAGGGGTAGGGTTAAGGCAAAGGGGAAAGGGGTGGAATTAGGGTGACCAGATGAGATTGTTCAAAATTCGGGACGCTGATTTTTTTTTTTTTTTTGAAGAGGGGGGGGTGTTGTCTGAATGCGGAGGAGGGCAGAGGAGCGCGCTCAGAGTGACAAGTCTTGATGTTTGCATCATTCGCAGCACATAGTGCAGAAACAGAAACCTTATAACATTCAAAAGAATAATGTTCCTCACACCAGGAAGCATTGAACAGTCTTTAATTCGTGTCAATCCGTCTCATATTGGCTGAATAAACCAAAAAACACCTGATGAACTAATAGATCTGCAGATTCAATCAGAAAATTACCACGAAACACATTTCTGTTAAGCAGGCTTTAGAAACCACACAAAACGAGTGTATATGACTTTAGTTTCTGTCGAGAGAGTCCAAGGCAAAGTGGGAAGTCAACTGTGCGCGGAAGGAGCGCGTACGGGCCAAACATTACGCACGAGGAGCAGGATGGCAAACAAAATGCCTCGCGCAGGCAGGAGCCAGGCTCCAGGGGCCAAACACACCGCACGAGGATTTGGGGGAACGGCAAACATATATGACCAACTTTTGCCCAAGTGGAGTTGTTCTATGAGCTGTGATCTGCTGTTGACTTCCTCATAGGGAGACACAGAGGCAGCAGCTGCAGCCTCGTCTCTCCCCGTGCTCCCTGTGTGTTATTACTACACTTTCCGCCAGGCAACTTGAGTACCGAGCAGCCGCGCCCCGAGGAGAAGCGGTTTTCAATCAAATTGCACAGAAAATAGGTCTGTATTGATGCATTTTAAAGACTCCGGCAGCACTACAGCCTCTCATACAGTGTTTGGGGCGTAATGACATGCAGGTCAGACTCTGCGAGGTGTCAGTCGGGGCAAGGATGAAATTCGGGACACGTGGGACAGGATTCAGGATTTGGGACACATGCGTGAATTTCGGGACTGTCCCGAATTTTTCGGGACGTCTGGTCACCCTAGGTGGAATTGAGACGCACCCTTATTGTGTTCTCTGTCGTTCTGAGTGTGTTTTATGTGTGTGTTTTTTATGTGTTTCTTGTTTGTTTCCAGCCGAAGCAGAAGTCTCCTCCTCACCCTCTGACCCACGGAGACGAGGTGAAGATGGGAGACACCGTCCTGTCCTTCCACATCCACGCGGGGACAGACACGTGTGACGGATGTGAACCTGGACAGATCATGGCTCATCTGGCTAAATATCCTCATCACAACACTTCTGCTGCTCAGGACACAGGGGGCGCTGTAGGGGGCGCTGCAGGACGACACGACAAGGAGGCTCTGAGGCTGCAGCAGCTCAAGAACATCAAGGCCAAGTACGGCATCCAGGTGAGAATACCCCTGACCTCTGACCCAAGTACGGCATCCAGGTGAGTGTCTCTGACCTCTGACCCAAGTACGGCATCCAGGTGAGTGTCTCTGACCTCTGACCCAAGTACGGCATCCAGGTGAGTGTCTCTGACCTCTGACCCAAGTACGGCATCCAGGTGAGTGTCTCTGACCTCTGACCCAAGTATGGCATCCAGGTGAGTGTCTCTGACCTCTGACCCAAGTACAGTATCCAGGTCTTGTGACAAAGAGTTAGTTTGTGGTTTAGTTAGGACAGTTAATCCGGCTGCACTACAGGAGTTTTGGCTCAATTTTAAGCTCAATGTTTCCCTCCACCAGTTCAGGAGGCGTGACCAGAGTAAAGATTTTTGTAATGCTGCGTTCAGACCAGACAGCGTCTTGGCGTATTTGCGTCCATTTTTAATGTTACAACAATGTAAACCTGCGTCTTGAGCGTTTAAGTGATTGTTCCGTGCGTTTAGGCGTCTGAAAACGCGTCGTCTTGCAGATTAGAAGCTCGAAGCTGCGGCGGACACAGAAGTTGGGAAAATCAATTTTTCACGCTTTAGAAGTCGGCGTCAGCCACTCATAGACTCCACTCCTGTGACACGTGACATGTTGTTCCCCTGTCACATCAAGAGGAAAGGACGACTGTTTACTGAAGTCTTTTAATCACTTTTTTAACCAAAGGTGGCCTGTTTGGGGCTTTTTTCAAAGACTTGGCCGTTCGTTGCTTTGAAAATCTGGAGACACGACAAACACAGGACCTGATCTGGACTGACAACGCCTCACATGGATGTATTACAAATGTTTAAACCTGCTGTACAACGGGAGGAGCCGAGGACGGAGACAGCAAAAGGACACTGTCTGGAGGAGGAGAAAGTTACATTTTATAAATGCAACAGGCCTCTCTCTCTCTCTCTCTCTCTCTTTCTCTCAGTGGTCTGTCTACGAGCAAAACAAAGCTGTAAACAAGCGAGAGCTGGAAGCGCTTTGGGGCGTTAAAAGTGTCTTTTTGTCACCAAAGCCTTGACACGTCAGAGCAGCTTAGAAGATTATTGAGGCGTGAACAGCAGAAATTTAACACTCGTTTAGGCGAATTTAGACGAACGCAGCATCAGACTTTTTAAATCTGTGGGACATAAAGTTGTGGATCATTTACTTTGACGCAGTGTGACTTCAGTTCAGAAAACGGAGGCTCTGAGTGTGGTGTTGACCTCTGACCTCTGTAGTGTTGACCTCTGACCTCTGTGGTGTTTCCTGTTTCAGAGTAACGAAGAGTCCAAAGTCCCCAGAAACTCCAGATACAAAGATCGAGCAGAAACTCGGAGACAAACTGTGGGAAGTGAAGGAGTTTTCAGACGAGACGACGCTCCGGCTTCAGTTCATCAGTGAGACTCAAACTATTAATATAAACTACACAACACGACACACACCACACACCTGAGACACACCTGAGACACGATACACACATCTGAGGACGACACTCCAGCTTCAGTTCATCAGTGAGAGAACGAAATATTATTATAAACTACACAACCTGACACACACCACACACCTGAGACACACCAGAGACACGATAAACACGTTTGAGACGACGCTCCGGCTTCAGTTCATCAGTGAGACACAAAAACTATTATTATACTACACAATCTGACACACACACACCTGAGACACACACCACAGACACTATACAAACTCTGACACAGCTCCGGCTTCAGTTCATCAGTGAGACTCAAACTATTAATATAAACTACACAATCTGACACACGACACACACCTGAGACACGATAACTGAGTTTCCACTACTTATAAAATGCATATTGTCTAAATTCGCATTAGTGAAGCAAATACAAAAGGCGAATTAAAGATCGTTTCCATCAAAGCCATAACTGTTTGTTGTTATGGCAACATGAGCTGTCATAACACCGCTGATCCTGCAGAGGGCGCTACGTGCACAGTCTGTTTGGTTTCACTCTTTTTCACAGCCGCAGATTCTCTAATATTAAGTTGTTAGCGGCAGACTGCTCCTTCTGCAAACTTTACCCTGTTATCACTTTATTAATGCGATGGATCTGTTTAACAGTGAAAATAAAAGTCTTCTGTCTTTATTTTTAACACAAATCCTCCGCCGTGGAAAGGACGAGCTCTGAATCACCGCAGTGTTGGACAAACATAAACTTTCACAGAGTTTTTTGATCAAACAGCGCTGTGTTTCTCCGGGTTAGTTTTGATCGACTGACCTCAGCAAACATGTTTTGTTTTTCTGGTGTAACGGTGCTGCGTGTCTGCAGCATTTTAGACAAAACTACTCAGTCTGTGTGGATTATTTTGGCTTTGTTTATCACCTAAATCCCTCCTCCAGCAGGTATGTAACCCGAGGGTCCCGTGGGTTTAACTCGCTTCATGAGTTAATGTAAATAACTGTGTTTCCAGCTTTAATCCGTTATGCGCATAAACAAACTCCACCTCTAGAGAGAGTATAAACTTTTATGCGTATTAGGGATTCTAAATGTGATATTTGCCGTTTCCACCTCCAGAGACTTACTCGATACTTCTTAATGTGCATTAAAAACAAGAGGGTGGAAACACGGTTTATAAACACGTCTGAAGTGTGTGACGAGACGATGCTCCGGCTTCAGTTCATCAGTGACACAAACTTTTATTAAACTATAATATTATCAGACTATTTCAGACGCACGTGACACGTCTGAGAGATGATCAAACTGTGACACAGCTCTGGCTTCAGTTCATCAGTGAGAGAAAAACTAATATAAAACTATAATATCTGATACACACCACACATCAGAGACACGATACAACTCTGCTCTGGCTTCAGTTCATCAGTGAGAGAAAAACTAATATAAAACTATAATATCTGATACACACCACACATCAGAGACACGATACAACTCTGCTCTGGCTTCAGTTCATCAGTGAGACACAAAAACTCTTATTAAACTACACAATCAAACACAACCAGACACGTGACAGGCCTGAGACACGATACAAGTCTAAAAACTGCTTCAGCTTCAGTTCATCAGTGAGAAGATTCTAGATTTCTCCTCAAACGTCGGTGAAACTTCAGAAACACGACTTGTTAAACTTTAAACCGTAGACGAGCAGTTGGACTCTGAAGCTTTCAAACACTTTCCACCTGAGCTCCAGATTTACTGGAGAAATGCACAAAGAGAATATCCAGGCTGACCTTATAATTGTTACTCTAGAAATAAAGAAGTAAAGCTGTAACTGTCTGAGACGAGTCGAGTTTATCTGACGTTTTTTTACATGAAGTCATTCAGAGAGTTTTACAAAACAGGAACATTCATTTGTCTGGTAATTAAACAGACTGAAAAAAAGGATGTTTTACAAGTTTTGAGCACATTTTGATTGATTTAAACTAAGATCGCCAATGGAACAAGGATAAAATATATAGTTTTACTAAAAATACAAAAAAATACACATGAGTTTGAAATTCTGAGGAGAAAAAGAACAATCCTCTTTTCTTAAAATGTTGGCAAATCTTTTTTTAACTGTCAAAATCTCAAACCACTAGAACACAAAGTAATTCAGCTGAATTTAAACTAAATGGCAGACTTCAGTTTGTTTTTACAGTGCAGAAACACATTTAAAGGTGTTTTAAAACATTTACGTTGGCCTGACAGAAAGTCGTCCAAACATCAGTCTGGAGATGTTCATTTTAAATATCCACACTGACCTGGTTTAATGTGAAGGATTCTGGAAGGTTCTCCTCTTTATTTTAGCTTTAGCCTCTGGAAACACAAGTTCTGATCCAGAGAGTCGCTGATACAAACCTGACCTCGTCTAGCAGAGGTCAAAGGTCAGAGGAGAGGAGAAAACTGCTCAGTGAACTAAACATGAGAACAGCCGACTCAGGACACAAACATCTCCAGATAAAAGCTTCTCTTCTCTGAGCAGCGTCAGGTTTAACTGTTCCTGCTCCTGATGAGACAGAATCTAATAGAAGACTGTTTATAAAGCTTCATGAGACACACACGAGTCTGTTTTCTTGTGGTTTCATGCCTTTTATCCACAGAAGTGTCACTTATTGATTTGTGTCGCCTCATAAACCAGAGAAAAACAGCCTCGCTCTGTCTGAGTCTGAGACCAACAACTGTCTGCTCTTAATGTGTCTGATCAGAACTGTTCATGTGTCTGATCAGAACTGTTCATGTGTCTGATGGTCTGATCAGAAGAACTGTGTGAGACAATGCTTCTTCTTCAGCTCAGCAGTGAGAACAGTCTTCTAAAACTGTATCTGAAACAGTCTGACACACGCAACACACACGTGACACGTCTGAGACACGACAAAACTGAAACCGTGTGGAGTTTGAGACGCTTCAGTTCAGCAATGAGAGCATTCATGTTCTCCTCACACATCAGTGAAACTTGAGTTACACCTGAAACATCTGAAAACATCTGAAGCTTCTGAAACATCTGAAACATCTGAAACTGTCTGAAACTGTCTGAAGTGTGATGAGTTTGTGATGAGTTTGTGTTTGTTCCACAGAGAGATCGGTGAAGGGAACAAAGGACGGAAGATGTTGGAGAAGATGGGCTGGAAGAAAGGAGAAGGTCTGGGAAAAGAAGGATCTGGAATCACAGACCCGGTGAGACAAACACAACAACATGAGGTGCCGCACTGCCAACAAAAAGGGAAAAATTAGTGAGATGTGTAGTTGGACTCGCAGGTGATCAACCTCAAACGTTTGTCTGTCATCGCGTAGGTCTGTCTTGTACGTCTGTGTCATGTACGTCTGCGCAACGACGCAAGGCATGTTCATGTGTCAGTCAGTGGTCCTACTGATCCAACTCAGAATATTCAGCTCTCAAACAAACTGTTTTTAACAGCTACGACCTTAGAGACCAAATTTAAACATCAGACAAGTCACAACGAAAGGTGGGAGAATGTAGAATTGTGTTTTTAACAAGTTTGACTCAAGAGTTGTGTGTTTTTCATGTGACTGGTCTGGATGTTGATTCTATAGTTTTATTGACAGAAGTTGGTCACAGGTCATTTGATGCACGTCGATGCCACCTAGTGGTGTAACATTATATTATACTGATTAAGTAGGTAATATAGTTGTGTCTTTGGGCTAGGCCTGGGCGATATGGCATAAAATTAATATTACAATTTTCTTGGAGCCAGATCACGATTTCGATGTTATCACGATTCTTGTAGAACTGTCTGTTTTCTGCTTCTAAGGTAAATCAAATGTTCTGCTTTTTAACAAAGTTCCTTCTTTACCGTCAGAAGCCAAATCCAGCTGTCAAAAGCTGAGCCGTGTTGCCAGAAAAAAATAAGGGACCAAGCCCAAAGTCGCTATAAGGAAGGAGACTAACCCTAACTCTGAGGCTAGGAGAAGTAGATTGGAAAAAACTGTATTTGAACAGATGGAAAAATAGAAAATCACGATATGACAATTTCATTAAAAAAGCAGATTGTTGGAGGGATGAACTCATGATTCGATTTTTATCACGATATTGCCCAGCCTTACTTTGGGCTTTGATAACTGGTAATGTACTGACCACAGAACCTCCAAAGAAATGAGTCAGGAGCCAACACTGCACCTCAGGTTGAGAAACCTCACTCTCTAACCAGACTGTTCCTCTCATCACACTTCTCTCTGTCACATCATCTCATCTCTCTCTGTTTTCATTAGGTTTCTCTCTGTCTGGGTCAGATGATGTGTTCTAATCCAGTCTCTCTCTCTGTTTGTGTTTGTGTTTGTCAGATCATTAGTTTTAATCCAGTTTCTCTCTCTGTTTGTCAGATCGAGTTAAAGATCCGTAAGTCCGGTTCAGGTCTGGGAGCCGCTGCAGCCGTTTCCATCGACGACGCTTCTCTGAACAAAACCAAAAACCAGAAAAACTGGGACAAAGCTCGAGAACGCTTCAACGAGACGTGTGTGACTCCTGCTGGTGACGGGAGGGAACTGCAGCTGCCGCCACAGCAGTGAAGCAGGGTCATCCAGGGGGCGCTAGTGAGTCTGAGAGAGATCCAGGGGGCGCTAGTGAGTCTGAGAGTGTTTCAGAGAGATCCAGGGGGCGCTAGTGAGTCTGAGAGTGTTTCAGAGAGATCCAGGGGGCGCCACTGAGCTGCTCTAATGTAAATGTGTAAAGTTTAAATGTGGACAAGTGCCTACGTTTCCCAGAATGCTTCAGTCCAGTCATGTGACTCTGTTTGGGACCATTAAAGGTTTAAAAGTTCAAATCTGTAAAAATCAAACTGAATCTTTGTGTTTTTGTCGATTAAAAGTGAAACATCTCTAAACTCTGGTGTTTTTGTCTTTTTTCTGCAGAAGTTTGTCTCAGTCTCAGAGTTAAAAATGTGACGTTTAAAAGGCTGAGTTCACTTGATGATGTCATCAGTCCAAATACCTCGGTGTCCAGCTCACGAGCCTCACAGCAGAGTTTATGTTTTTGCTTAATGACCAAACATACGTCAAACATGATGCTTCTAGATCAGATTTAGTTTCGCGGCCCCCCTTTTGAGACGCTCTGGTTGAACCTGTCTCTCTTCAGGAGCAAACAGAAGCGTCTGAACCATAGACTGTTTCTATATATATATACATATATGTATATATATATATATACACAGTCTATGGTCTGAACTGAACCTGGAGCTGAATCTCTGACCTACATACATGACTCGTTGGAACAGTTTAAACAGTATAAAACAGAATCTGGAGTTTGAACAGAAGCTTTTTGTCTTTTCAGTGACTCAGCTGAGTTTATGACTTTGCTTTTGCTCCTCCCAAAGCTTCAGACGGAGCCGCTTCTGCCCCGGGACGTTTCACCGGGACACGAGTTCAGCTCAGATCAGATGTGTTCAGACACAGGCCTGGGTACAACAATACTCACTTTATACACAACAGTTACACAAACACAACAGTTTCTCTGGTGAAGTCGTGTTTAAGTCCAGAGGAAACAGAACTGGAGCCTCAGTTTGTCAAGTTTAATAAAACTCACAGAAATGTGTATCTACGCCGTGTTAACATCGTATCATGAGCACGTTTACAGCTCTTTTGTGTCCTTTATACGACGTCTCTATTTGACGCTGTGAAAATCGTCGAATAGAGACATTTTCCTCAGCGTCTCATAGACACTTGTGACGCTGAGAAAACAACAAACAGATTTTAAACACATTTTCTTTAAAGTTTCACCAAAGTGTGTCTGAGTCTGAGGCTTAGACTTGGTTAAGATTCAGTTCATTTATATATTATAATATATTCATATACGTAGATCCGAAGGCCGTATTCAAACGCAGACGAGATGGGAAGGGCCATATTGCACAAACAAATTCAACATTTTACAGGACTCAGGGTTCGTACAGTCATGGAAAACCTGGAAAAGTCATGGAAATTCTATTCTAATTTCCAGGCCCTGGAAAAGTTTTGGAATTCTATGGGTTTTGAAAAAGTTTTACTGTATATATATATATATATACAGTATATTTGAAAATAAAATGGGGATGATTTTTTCTGACACAATCCCGCTGGAAGGGCAGGGCAATTACAATATCTAATAGTCATAACAAAGCCTTTGTGATTAAAAACTTGTGGTTTGGTGCAAAAGTAAAACTTGAGGCAAAACATGTATTATATTATTATTTTTTAATACTATAAGTAAAATAGAAAATTATTAACCCTTGTGTCCCGTTGGGGAGTTTTACTCCATTTTTTGGCACTTTTCATTTTTAAATTATCCACCAGTGCTACAGTTATGGAGATATTTCAATGATTTCTTGTTACAAACCTTAGATTGAGTCATATTTTCAAAAAATTAACTTGCAGTTTTCCTAAACCCAGAGTCTTGTCATTTACACATGAGCTGTCCTTATGTTCTGTTAGAGCCCTTTTACTCCACTTGTTTTTGACGGCTGTGAAAATATAGTAAAATGTTTATTTTTCAAACTTTTTTTGCTTAAATCTGTTAATCCACTTCTGTTCTGACTAAAAATACCAAATTTGAGAAAAATCCTCAGTGTTTTAATATTTTTACAGACTTATATAAAAGCTGATTCTCAGAGGTGAAAATGTGACACAAATGGACCATTTTTCATATAAAATGAAAATATAATCTGAATTTTTTTGGACCTTTAATTACAGCCTTGAACATGTTAAAAATGAGTTCAGACTTTGACTTTGATGTATTTGTAGTTTTTGTGCAGAAACTGTTTGTAGTTTTTTCTTCCTCTTGATGATGAATTGTGTGTATTTCCATTGAAACAGGCCTGTGAATAGAAAGGCACAGTTTCCCCATGTAAACCTATGGAGCCACCCGGAGACAGGACATGTTTGTGTTTAGGAGACTCCTGGGGGCGTGGCCTCACCTGGGGCGGGGTGTAGGTGTGTGGGGGGCCACTGGGGGTGTTGGGGAGTATTAGCGTGAATTTTGAACAATATGCATATTTGAATGTAGTGCCCTTATTACAATAGGATAAGGTGTCTTTGAACAGCTCTATTCTATACACCATTATATGCACAAACACCAAAATTCACACACATACTCCCCAACACCCCCCAGTGCCCCCCCACACACCTACACCTTGCCCCAGGTGAGGCCACGCCCCAGGAGCCTCCTAAACACAAACATGTCTCCTCCATATATGGAGGTCCATGCTGTCCTATATGTCCCATAGGTTTGAATGAGGAAACTGTGTCTTACTCTTCACAGGCCTGTTTCAATGGAAAATACACACAATTCATCTAAAAGTCTAAAAATGACTTATTTCACTTCTTCTGAAAAGGAACAAACACTAAAGTTTGGAAAATCACACTTTTATAGTGGATTTTCAGAGCAGTAAAAAAAAGTGTTTATAATGGAAGTCAATGGGGAAAAAATGGCGCTAACAGAACAAGAGGAAGAAACAACTACAAACTGTTTCTGCACAAAAACTACAAATACATCAAAGTCAAAGTCGGGACTCATTTTTAACATGTTCAAGGCTGTAATAAAAGGTCCAAAAAAATTCAGATTATAATTTCATTTTAGTTGAAAAATGGTCCATTTGTGTCACATTTTCACCTCTGAGAATCAGCTTTATATAAGTCTGTAAAAATATTAAAACACTGAGGATTTTTTTCAAATTTGGTATTTTTAGTCAGAACAGAAGTGGATTAACAGATTTAAGCACAGGGTTCGTACAGTCATGGAAAACCTGGAAAAGTCATGGAAAATGAAAATCCAATTTCCAGGCCCTGGAAAAGTTTGGAATTTTACTGGGTTTGGAAAAGTTTTGGAAAATGACAACAAACAGGGCTCACTAACGCCTTCCCACCAATACTCATTTTAAGTCGGTAAACCTCGCTCACTCCAGCCTGCTGCGTCTTTCTCCTTAGCAGAGCAGAGAGAAGGAGGCTTGCCAGCTGCTGTGCGTGTTCTGTCCACTCCTGTCTGTACTTTGGCCTAAAGCGCTCCACGCGTCTGATCTACGGGAATAATGATCCGGGATTCATCTAATTTTGTTTACATTCAAGTTTTTAAGAAAAGGCATTACACGCACACGCGACACCGCTAGTCCGATACAATGTTATAGGCTATAGGCCAGGTCACCGAAAGGCGGACTCCTGTCTGGATCCGGACCCGAGCGCCGCCCCGTCCGGACCGCACAGCCCTCCTGCTAAACACTCGCTGAAAGGCTGGAGAATGTAGACGTGATTCTGTAGAGGCGCTGTGCAGACTGAGCGCATCAACAGAAGCGTGCGCACATCGCCACAATGACTCGTTCTTCCCACATTTGGCACAGCGCCAAAGACAGAAGCGCGCAGTTTATGTTGGTGCGGTCCTGTCTCTGGGTCTGTAGATTCATATTTGTATTTAGAGAACGTGAGTGCGCGAGTGTGTGCGTGTAATGAACGAAACTCAGAGCGCTGTTTGCGTCTACATGCATAAAGTTGCGTGTGTCCTAAAGCTAATCAGCCAATCACATGGCTTCATTCAGTAACTGCTTTGGCCAGTGGGACAGAGACAGACGTGGGACAGAACAGGGTCAAGTCAGAACAGACCTAGAACATCACAGACTCAGAGATCAGCTCTGATCAGTGTAAAAACACTCTTCTACTCCACAGCACAGGTCAGATTTATCTATCAACTACATTTTTAAAAGAACATTATCTTAGAATAATTAATTAAAAAACAAGGTTTTATTAGGTTATAACATTAAATTATGTGGGATATGGTGAAAAAATAAATAGTTTTAAAATCATTTTAATTATAAAGTCAAATTTTAAAATGTCTTAAAAGAAAACGGCTTCATGCGACTCAAATGAACAGCAGCTTTGTTACAAAATGCATTAAAACTCTTCTACACTAACTCCACATCGTGTCTACACAGAAGTCAGTTTGTGTAAGAGTTAACAGAAGCTAAACTACGATGCTAACACAGCTAATCTGATGTGCTGCTGCTGTATCCACCTGCTTTAACCTGCCTCTGTCACATAAGCACAAATATAAACTTTGTCTCTAGGCTGCCGTCAAATACAAATGAAATGTTTTTATTAAGGACTCTAGATTAAGTTAGTTCAGTAGATAACCACATATTTTATTAAAATGCCTTTAATTAAATATAAAGATGTCACAAAAATGTCAAAATGGGCAAAAAATGTTTTAATAAATTAAAGCCTTATTTAGAAGGATTCTATAAACTGTAGCTATATTAAAACAAAAGCACTGAAATTATGTCACAAATTACATACTTTCATATCTTACAGCTATATTTTTTTTACTTTTTAATATAGCCGATTATATGAGAAGAAATTCGGAATGGTTCCCAAAAAAGTTAGTTTGGAGCCATGAACAATACTCCGAGTTGAGATCATTTGCTTTGACGTCCTACTCTTGTTTGATAGGACATAGGAAAAGCACGAGCTAAATAGAGTTCCTGTTGTAATTGGACTATAGGCCTATTGTTATGTAAGTTTATAAATCTGTGAAATGAATATATTTAGGACTTAAGTTAATGAAAACAAATATTTAAGCCTAATTGATGTGTGAATAAGTCGTGTGAATAGGTCATGAAAATGTTGACAATTGTTTTGGAAAAGTCATGGAAAGTTATGGAAAATCATAAAATGCAATCTGTACGAACCCTGTAAGCAAAAAAAGTTTGAAAAATATATATTTTACTATAATTTTACAGCCATCAAAAAAAGTAAAAGTAAAAGGGCGCTAACAGATTAGGAACTTTTTTCTAACGGGACACAAGGGTTAAATGTCTGAGTCATTCATGTTCATAAAATCATTATTAAAGCAATTTTGATTTTGTTTTTGAAAAGACTAAATAAAACTGAATAAAAATACATTTGTCAAGATGAGGAAAAGCAAGTTACTGTTAAAAAATCACTGAAATTGAAAGAATTTTTTTTTATGTCTAAACGTTTGTAAAATCTTTGTGTTTGGTCTTAATCAGTCGATGACAAACCCTGAACATATCACACATCTGGTGGTCTGATATAGAGACTCTGCAGATGACGTCACAGCTCCGTCAGCACCGAGTGGCAAGAATACACGAGAGTCAATAAAGAGAAAACTCAAAACGCAGCAAAAACAGGAAAAAGACTCAAGATTCTGAGAACAAACTGAACAACTGCAGAGACTGAGTTTGTGAACAGAGAAAATCAAGTAAACAGCAGCAGAAAAGCAGATAAACAACCAGACTTTAGCTTCTGTTCATGTGTAACCTCTGTTCAGAAGTAAAAAAACACTTTCACCTCCACCAGAGAAATGACCTGGAGCAGCAACACTTCAGTTCAGTAAATCTGGTGGAAAATACTTTTGTTTTTTCATTTACTGAACTTTAATGTTTCTTTGTAAAGAGACAAACATCTGCTTCATGGTGTTTGTGTGTCAAGTACAGTATATATGTGTGTGTGTCCTCTGCGTGTGTGTGTAAGTGTGTGTCCTGTGTGTTTTGTGTTTGAGCCTCAGATCAGTTTTAGTCAAACATATTCAAAAGTTCAGAGTGAGCTGTGAGAGTTTGCATCTGAGCGACAGAAACAGCAGGAACCAGACACTTTACTCTTTTAACTCCTGATCAGAAACACAAAAACTCTGAGAACCAGTCACTGATCTGTGAGTCGGGTCCAGAGTTGGCAAGTAACTAAGTATTTTTACTCAAGTCCTGTACTTAAGTAGTTTTTTTGAGTATCTGTGCTTTACTTGAGTCTTACAAAATCTAGGGACTTTTCACTTTTACTTGATACATTTTTCAGGAAATATCTGTACTTTCTACTCTTACATTTTAAAAACAAGTTACCGGTAGTTACTTTTTTATTTCAGAAAGACCTTATAAAACCAGGTCCATATTAAAGATTTTGGAACAAATTAACAGGTGAAAATCATCAGAGCTTTATGACTTGTAATTTGTGACATGATAATAATCAGATGAGTTATAAATAAAATTAAAGAATTATAATTAATTTACATTACACACCAACTTTGTGCACTGCAAAAAAAACATATTTTTAGATTAGTTAAAATGTCTTAAAAGCTGGCTTTTAATCTTTGTTTTTGCCATTTTTTTTAGTTAAGATGGTTTTACTTGATAGATTATCTAATCTGTTTTCTGCCTTGTTTCAATAAATTTGTTCTTTTTCAAATCAAATTATTTGCTAATGAAGTCAAATCTCTTGAAAACATCAGAAATGTCTTGAAACAAGCAAAATAAGCTCCACATTTGTAGTATTAGTGGTTTTAACCAAGACTAGAGAATAACTTTGGCAGTGTGATACTTTTTACTTTTTTTACTAAAGTAAATTTGCACACATTTACTTGTACTTTTACTCAAGTAAAGCAGTTTCATCAGGACTTTGACTTTTAGTAAGTAACTGTACTTTTACTGGAGTGAACTTCAGTACTTTTGCCATCTCTGGTCAGGTCTGAGTCAAGTCAGAGATTTTGTGGAACAATTTATGAAATACAGTAATCTCAAAATGTTTCAGGTTTCCAGACCCGTCGATAGAGTTTTTAGGGCCCGGGAAAAGAGCAGCTCATATGGACCCAACAATAAATATGCAGACGAAAAGGGTTCTATTGTTGGCTCTTAAAGCTTGGTTTATGCCTCCCGCACGTGAAGTCCGCGCGGAAATCAGACGCCTGGACCAGAGCGGAGCAGACGCTGACAGTGTTTATAGTTTCTGTGTGTTTCAAGCGGCTGCTTGTAGAGGGCAGTAGAGAGCTGCCATTGAAAGCCTGTTGATTGCCGCGCGGACCGTCCGCATAGTCACATATTTTTCTCTGACGCCGACGCGGAAAACCTGGTCCAAGCGGACGGCGCTTGAGGAGGCGTGTCTCCAAAAATTACGTATTTCCGCCGCGCGGAACCACGCGGTCGTCACGGATGCGTCAAGTATGAAACAAGCTTAAGATTCTCAGGCTCAGGACAAAGACCTTTCCCCCGCCGACCCCTGAAGGTTTGTTCTTGTAGCTCCGTTTCTGCAGTAACGAAAGTTTGTTATGTTTGTGTCTCAGAGGAAAAGTCCAGTTTAAAGTTGTGTGATCAAACAGACTCATGTGCAGAGGCTGTGGGCGCGGCCCTCGGGTTGAGAAACAGAGTAACTCCAGAGTAAACACACAAACGTCACAGAGTCAACATGAGTCAGAGGTCAGAGGTCAAAGCTGAAACAGAATCTCACAACAGCAAAGAAAATCAGCAGAAAACTTGTCAAACAGTAAAAGTATCTTTTCCATCAGTGATCAATATCTCACTCACAGGGTGACTATTCATGATGAAGTAAGTATTTATTACAGTTTCTCAGGCTTTTGTGGCTGATTAAGAAATAGTGTCGTTATTATAAAATTTTATTTTCTTATTTAAGGGATTTAAACCTGAAGCAATCAATAATCAATCAGTGATCAATCAGTGATCAAACAGTGATCAAACCAGAACAAGGTGAGTGTGACAGGTGTATGTGGCAGGTGCAGAGTGTGACAGGTGAACATGTGACAGTACAAACCAGGCATGTCCAAACTGCAGCCCGGGGGCCAAATCCGGCCCTTTGACCAACTGTTTTTGGCCCTCAGACTTACAGCTTGATTGGCCCAAATTACAAAAAGTACATTTCTTAATGTCAAATTTGAAAGATTCTTCTATCATAGTCGAAGTAACAAACTTTTTGATGTTATATAAGCTTTAAATGAATGTTCAATGCCTTTATAAAGTGTTGTGGTTTATTAGAATTATTCTCTTCACAGACATGTTCTATGGCCCTCCGCTCTATATATGTTTTAAAATGTGGCCCACGGTGAAAAACGTTTGGACACCCCCGGTATAAATGTATCAGACTCACACTAAACTCTGCCTCTTGTGTCGCTTACAGGTGTGTTTCAGGTGAACGTGTTAAAGGTGTTTGACAGGTGACAGGTGCATGTATGGCAGGTGCAGAGTGACAGGTGTGACAGGTGAACATAAAACAGTATAAATGTATCAGACTCACACTAAACTCTGCCTCTTGTGTCTTTGGCAGGTGAACGTATGACAGGTGAACATGTGGCAGGTGAATGTGTGACAGGTGTATGACAGGTGTTTAGTGACAGGTGTGTAATAACAGGTGAGTGTGAGGTGTGTGTATAAACGTATCAGACTCACACTAAACTCTGCCTCTTGTGTCGCTTACAGGTGTATTTCAGGTGAACGTGTTAAAGGTGTTTGACAGGTGTGAGGTGTGACTGGAGCAGACTGACAGGTGCAGTATGTGACAGGTGTATGACAGGTGCAGAGTGACAGGTGTGACAGGTGTAGTGTGAGGTGTATATATTAAGGTATCAGACTCACACTAAACTCTGCCTCTTGTGTCGCTTACAGGTGTGTTTCAGGTGAACGTGTTAAAGGTGTTTGACAGGTGTGACAGGTGCAGACTGACAGGTGCAGTATGTGACAGGTGTGACAGGTGTATGGCAGGTGTAAGGTGTGACAGGAGCAGACTGACAGGTGTAATATAAGGTGTATATATTAACGTATCAGACTCACACTAAACTCTGTCTCTTGTGTCGTTTGGAGCCTCGTTTCTCCTTCACACTTCCTCCTCCTCCTCCTTTCTTCTTCTGACTCTGAGCTCCTCCCATCTCAGGGTCAGAGGTCACACCGGGTCAGGTCCAGGGTCAGAGGTCAAACCGGGTCAGATCCGAGCTTCAAAGTTTAATCCAAGTTTAAGTTTAGTCCAAGTTTAGTCCAGAGACGAGACTTCAACAAGAAACAGAGAAAGAGAGAGAAAGAAAGAGGTGTGTTTCCTCCTCCTGCGCTTATCTCTGCTCCTCCCACTTTACTCTCCCTCCTCCCTCCCTCGTTCTTTCTCTCTCTCTTTCCCTCTCTCTCTCTCTCTCTCTCCCCCTCTCCTCTCTCTCCTCTCTCTCTCTCTTTCTTTCTCTCCTCTCCCTCTCTCTTTCTCTCTCTCCTCTCCTCTCTCTTTCTTTCTCTCCTCTCCTCTCTCTTTCTCTCTCTTCTCTCTCTCCTTTCCCTCCTCTCTTCCTCTCTCTCTCCCTCTCTCTTTCTCTCTCTTCTCTCTCTCCTCTCCCCCCTCTCTTCCTCTCTCTCTTTCTCCCTCTCTCTCTCTTCTCTCTCTCTCCCTCTCCTCCCTCTCTCTTCTCTCTCTCTCCTCTCTCCCTCTCCTCTCTCTCTCTCTCTCCTCTCTCCCTCTCCTCTCTCTCTTCTCTCTCCCTCTCTCTCTCTTTTCTCTCTCTCTTCCTCTCTCTCCCTCTCTCTTTTTGCTGAAGTCACCTGATCAAACGACTGTAATTGTTTACTTTAAGAGTTTACTTTAGTTTTATGTTTCCAGCACAAAGATGGCGGCGGGGCTCGGTTACTCCTGTTGCCATGGAGACGGTCTCTCTGGGATTTTCCTGGACGACGCTGGACGAGTCTGTGGTTCAGATCCAGATGAACCGGTTTGTGTCTCTCAGTTTGTGGATCGAGTTTTAGACGAATCCAAACCAGACCTGGACCTGGACCAGGACCAGACCTGGACTCAGACCTGGACCAGACTGGACCAGACCTGGACCCGGACCTGGACCTAGACTCAGACTCAGACTCAGACTCAGACTCAGACTCAGACCTGGACCCGGACCCATGAGATCATCTGCAGAAGTTTAAAGAAGAAGAAGAGCTGAGCGACATCGACCAATCACAGAGCAGAACCAAACAGAAAAACAGTTTTGTGTAAAAATAATCATCCTTTTGACTTTTCACAAACTAAACTTTCATCCCTGGAGGTTTAGTTTTAATTTACACAAACACTTTTTATCTAACGGTAGTTTAGTGTCGTCGTGGCAACAGAGCAGAGTTTTATCTGCAGAACTACAGTTTCTCTGGAGAACATAACTCCACCAGTGTCTGTCCCTGAGTCTGTGGTAAAGTCCTGTTGTTTCTCTGCTTTTCTGCCGCTGTTTATCTGATCTTCTCTGGTCACGTGTCACTTATAAACTCAAGATCTGCAGAGTTGAGTTTGTTCAGACTGTGGAGTCTTTTTCCTGTTTTCTCTTTAGTTTGACTTTTACAGGAGAAAATGTTCTTTCTCTGTTGACTCTCGTGTATTTTGCCTCTCAGTGCTGATCTTTAGCACGTTGTGATGTCACCGGGAGAACCTGGATGTGTCTCTGGAGCTTCTCTTCAGCAGAAACAGAATCAGGAAACATCTGCAGACCTGTGTCTCAGTCTGGACTAAAGCTGGTCTTGGTCTTGGTCTTGTCTGGTCTCGGTCTGGACTAGTCTGGTCTGGTCTGGAGCTGGTTTGGAGCTGGTTTGGAGCTGGTTTGGTCTGGAGCTGGTCTGGTCTGGTCTTGGTTTGGTCTGGAGCTGGTCTTGGTTTGGTCTGGAGCTGGTCTTGGTTTGGTCTGGAGCTGGTCTTGGTTTGGTCTGGAGCTGGTCTTGGTTTGGTCTGGAGCTGGTCTTGGTTTGGTCTGGAGCTGGTCTTGGTTTGGTCTGGAGCTGGTCTGGTCTGGTCTTGGTCTGGTCTGGAGCTGGTCTTGGTCTGGTCTGGAGGATTCTCTTGAACCTACAGGTGAGTGGTCGGTGGAGAAACAGAAGTGCAGGAGGAAACTCTCGCAGACACGAGGAGAAACACACAAACTCCTCACAGACAGTCCTGGGCCGTGCGGGAGTAGAACCTGTGACCTTGTGGCTGTGAGGTCTTGGTTCTGATGCAGTTCCTTAAACACAAACATGGAGCTGGGTTTTGTTTTTCACAGATTTAGTTTTGCTCTTGGACTGAAACACTTTGTGATGTCATCAGGTGGAACTCAGACTCAGACAGATCTGTGATAAACAGAAGAATCTGGTTCAGTCACATTTACATCTATAAATCTGTTTGTTTTTATTTTTAAGAATGTGCTGACGTCAGAGCTGTGTGTGTGTGTCAGGTGTGTGTGTTTAGTGTGTGTGTTAGGTGTGTGTGTTGTGTGGGGTTTGTGTGTGAGATCTCCTGCAGTCTGACGTCACATTTACAGTTGTTTAGACGGATTCAGAAAAGCCCAAGTCCATCTTTTAAAAACATAAAACTAAACACACAAGTAAAGTCGCCCCTAGATATACTGTATTTTAGAAAACACTTTAAAAACATACATAAGGCCAAGAACACGTTTAGAAACGGTTCTTCCGGTGTTTTCTCTTTTACTGCTGCAACTGATTCTGCTTTAGATTTGAGAAAAGAGAAAAAAAGAGAAAATGAGACTCTGTGGCTCCCTCTGGTGTTGGTGTTTGGACATTACAGCGCAAAACGGCTTTAGTTTAGTTTGAGTTTAATCTGAGTTTAACTAAAGACACTTCAACTCACAGACTGAAGAGAGAGCAGCGACTCTAGTCTGAGCTCCTCCCCCTGCACAGGAAACTCATGAGGAAGAGGAGGAGGAAGAGAAGAAGAGGAGGAGAAGGAAGAGGAGGAGGAAGAGGAGAGGAGGAGGAAGAGGAAGAAGAGGAAGAGAGAGGAGGAGGAAGAGAAGGAAGAGGAGAGAGAGGAAGAAGAGGAGGAGGAAGAGAGGAGGAGGAAGAAGAGGAGGAGAAGAAGAGGAGGAGGAAGAAGAGGAGGAGAAGAGGAGGAGAGGAAGAAGAGGAGGAAGGAGAAGAGGAGGAGGAAGAGAGAGGAAAAGAGGAAGAGAAGAAGAAGAGGAGGAGGAAGAGGAGGAGGAGGAAGAAGAGGAGGAGGAAGAGGAGGAGGAAAGAGGAAGAGGGAGGAAGAAGAGAAAAGAGGAGGAGGAGGGAGGAGAAGAGAAGAAGAGGAGAGAAGAAGGAGGAGGAGAAGAAGAGGAAGAGAGAGGAAGAGGAGGAGGAAGAAGGAAGAAGAGGAGGAAGAGGAGGAGGAAGAGGAGGAAGAAGAGGAGGAGGAAGAGGAGGAGGAAGAGAGAGGAGAGAAGAGGAAGAGAGGAGGAAAGAGGAGGAGGAAGAGGAGGAGGAAGAAGAGAAGAAGAGGAAGAGGAAGAGGAGGAGGAAGAGGAGGAGGAAAGAGGAGGAGGAAGAGGAAGAGGAAGAAGAGAGGAGGAGAAGAGGAGAGGAGGAAGAAGAGGAGGAGGAGAAGAAGAGGAGGAGACGGAAGGAAGAGAGACGAGGAGAAGGAGGAGGAAAGAAGAGAAAGACGAGAAGGAGAGAGAGAGGAAGAAAAGGAAGAAAGAAGAGGGGAGGAAGGAAGAGAGGAAGGACAGAAGAAGGAGGAGGAGGAAGAGAGAGGAGGAGGAGGAAAGTTCGCTGTTCAAACACAGAATCTTCAAGGTCTGGGTCAAAAATCGTTTGGTTTGTTCTAAGGCCTGTGTCTGTGTCACTGACACGAGGAAAACCTAAAGGAAAAACGTTACAACAGAAGAGATTATCATTATCGAAGAAGATAACAGATACTTTGTTTCAGAAGTTTTTAGACAGAGGTAGGAGGAGGATCTGAGCTCAGTCTGAGGAGTCTGACTGGAAGTCTGGTCTGGGTCTTGAGTCTGGGTCTGAGGTCTGGGCTTGGAGGTCTGAGTCTGAGTTGTCGAACAGTTTTCAGGGTCCAAAGTTCAGAGCTTAAAGAAAACCTCAGCAAGCAGTGACTTTAGAGTGTTACACAAACCCGCCAACAATCACTCAAGCCCGCCCACAGGTAGACTGACCCCCCAGTCTCGGTCCTCTGACTCTCTGGTCAGAGGCTCTTATTTCTTTTCACCAGGTTTAGATTCAGCATCACTGTTTTGTCTTTGTTTAATCTGTTCCTGCCTCAGGACTCACACTCTTTGGTTCTTTCTTAAAACACTACAACCTCAAACTTTAACCCAAACTGATCTCTCTTTCGGTTCTTCTCTGTCTTCCATCAAATTTTCGTTCTTCTTCTTTCTTTCTCTCCTCTGTTTGCTGTCTTTCTCGTCCAAACTCTCTCTCTCTCTCTGTCTTTCTCCTCTCTCTCAGTTCTCCTCTCTCGTCTCCTCTCTCCTCTCTCTCTCTCCATCTAGTAAGTCGAGTGTGACTGGGTTTGAGTTCCAGCTCAAACTTCTGATGCCTCACTCTTTAGTCTTTCTCTCCAGAGTCTCGTATTTCTGTGCAGTCATTCTTCTGTATTCTTTTCTCATAACTTCTTTTTTCCTTCTTCTCTTCTCTCAAACCTTTTATTCTCACTCCTTTTCAACTGACAAACTCGCTGATCTCTGCTCTTGATCTGACTTCTGCTCTTTTTTTCTGCTTTTTGAACTTTAGCTTTGGTCATTTTTTAATGATTCTTTCGCTCGACAAAACTCTTCTGATCCTGAAGCTGAAACACAAACTCAGAGGCGAAAACTCCGTGTTTTCTCCAGTTTTGTTCTGAAGTATCTGAACTTACTTTTCAACTTCTGATGACTTTACTTTTTTCTCGTATCTGTCCTTTCTTCTGCCGAACGTTCTTTCTTTTTTCTTTTAAAACAGTCGCTGATGCTGCGTTGATCAACTTCCTCTTTTTTCTGCTTTTTGATTAAATAAACTGTGGTTATATTTATGTGACTTTAAAGCAACAACGCCGACGCTCAAACACATTCACACTGATGTGTTTTTGGACTTTTACCTCCAGTGAACGTCAGAACTTTAGTCTCGTCTGGAGCTGAAGCTGAAGCTGAGACACAGACGCAGATGAAACTGTGAAGAAGTGAAGATGCTCTCTAGCTCCGCTCTAGTGTCAACTGAAGAAGATGCTCTCTAGCTCCGCTCTGGTGTCAGACTGAAGAAGATGCTCTCTAGCGCCGCTCTAGTGTCAGACTGAAGATGCTCTCTAGCGCCGCTCTAAGTGTCAGACTGAAGAAGATGCTCTCTAGCTCCGCTCTAGTGTCAGACTTGAAGAAGATGCTCTCTAGCTCCGCTCTAGTGTCAGACTGAAGAAGATGCTCTCTAGCGCCGCTCTGGTGTCAGACTGAAGAAGATGCTCTCTAGCGCCGCTCTAGTGTCAGACTGAAGATGCTCTCTAGCGCCGCTCTAGTGTCAGACTGAAGAAGATGCTCTCTAGCTCCGCTCTAGTGTCAGACTGAAGAAGATGCCTCTCTAGCGCCGCTCTGGTGTCAGACTGAAGAAGATGCTCTCTAGCGCCGCTCTAGTGTCAGACTGAAGATGCTCTCTAGCGCCGCTCTAGTGTCAGACTGAAGATGCTCTCTAGCGCCGCTCTAGTGTCAGACTGAAGATGCTCTCTAGCGCCGCTCTGGTGTCAGACTGAAGATGCTCTCTAGCGCCGCTCTGGTGTCAGACTGAAGAAGATGCTCTCTAGCGCCGCTCTAGTCAGACTGAAGATGCTCTCTAGCGCCGCTCTAGTGTCAGACTGAAGATGCTCTCTAGCGCCGCTCTAGTGTCAGACTGGAAGGATGCCTCTCTAGCGCCGGGTCAGACTGAAGACTCTACGGTCCAGACTGAAGAAGATGCTCTCTAGCGCCGCTCTAGTGTCAGACTGAAGATGCTCTCTAGCTCCGCTCTAGTGTCAGACTGAAGATGCTCTCTAGCGCCGCTCTAGTGTCAGACTGAAGATGCTCTCTAGCGCCGCTCTGGTGTCAGACTGAAGAAGATGCTCTCTAGCGCCGCTCTGGTGTCAGACTGAAGAAGATGCTCTCTAGCGCCGCTCTAGTGTCAGACTGAAGAAGATGCTCTCTAGCGCCGCTCTAGTGTCAGACTGAAGATGCTCTCTAGCGCCGCTCTAGTGTCAGACTGAAGATGCTCTCTAGCGCCGCTCTAGTGTCAGACTGAAGATGCTCTCTAGCGCCGCTCTGGTGTCAGACTGAAGAAGATGCTCTCTAGCGCCGCTCTGGTGGCCGTAGCCTGTAACTCTCTACTCCTGCTCCTGATGCTGCTGCTCCTGGTGATTCTGTGTCGAGCCTGTAGAGTCCCGTCCCATCCTGAGGGGGCGCTAGAGCTGCAGCCAATCACTACAGAGCAGCTCCTGAAGAACCGGCCAATCCCTGAGCGGCTCTAGGTCAGTTCCCAAAGAGCAGGAAGTACAGTCGTCCAATCAGTGAGCAGGAGCCGAGAGTTGCTTTAACCACCAGGACCAACAGAACTTTGGCCTCGTGTCAAATATTCACCTGTTGCTTTTCATTTGCAAGATTTACCATCGTGATCTGGCAACAATCACTGACACGTTTATGCTCTATACTTCCTGGACAACTAAACGACCAAAGAGCAGTGATTGGTTAAATCCAAAAAGGTTCCCGCCTCCTGTGAAGTGAACGAAGCCCAATGATGTGATGATGATGTTCTCACTTTAATCTGGTCTTTGGTGAAGGTCAAAGGGTAGAATGTAGTGAATTATCTGTGGAATTTATTGTTTGAAATTTTGAAGAAAGTGTTTAATAATAAAAATACTTTTGTGTGAAAGAGAAGAGCTTTGACTAAAACCTGAAGAAGTAAAAGTGTTTTGAACTGTTCATATGAATCACTCTGAACCTGTTTGATCTGTAAAACGACAGAAACATGAACAATTGACCTTTCGCCGAGCCCCGCCCCAAAACAGCTCTTGTCCAATCAAACATCGTAGCAACCGTTGCTATGTAAATAGTGTCCGTCAAATCTTAAGCTCCAAACAAGACGATGAAGCGATGTGTCTACGGTTTATTTAAATCAGACACAGATCCCCCGAAATATTGACCGGAGGAGTTGTGTTCTTTCTATTTCCAAAACTTAAAACAACTGGAGCAGTGTCTACAATGGATTAAACAGTTTAACAGATAAATATATGGAACAAATGCTTTAAAAAAGTCACTAACGTGAACAGGAGTACTTCTGTCTGTCATTGAAGTCTATGGCACGCTGTCATATTTGACGGACGTAGCAACAGTAACTAAGGGGGGCGGGGCTCGGAGAAAGGTCAATTATAAAAGTGTTTTAAGAGTTGTTTCTGATCAGACGGTGGGCGGAGCCAGGTTTGACTAATTATAACACTTTTCATTTGACTCAGAAAGTTTTATTATCGACAGAAATAAATAAAATGTCTCTTTAGCTCGTCCGTTTGCTTGTGTGTTAGTTGGTGTTTTAGTTCGTCTGGTTGGATTATCCTGTGGAGGTGGAGCTGGTTGGATTAGCTCGTGGTGGAGCTGGTTGGATTAGCTCGTGGTGGAGGTGGTGGAGGTGGAGTTGTGTCTGGTTCTCTCAGCAGAGATAAAAGTCTCTCCATCTTGGCCACTTCAGCCTCTGGACCTTTGGGCTGCTCCTGGTGCTTCTTCATCTGAAACACAAACACACAAACAGAATAATACTGAGAGAAGAGAAGCAGCGCTGAGTCTGTTAGCTCTCTGGTGTGTGTAGCTCTCTGGTGTCTGTAGCTCTCTGGTGTCTGTTAGCTTTAGCCTGGTGCTGCTGCTCTACAGTCAGACGTCTGCTGTTGTGTTTCTCCAGGATTCTTTGAGTCACAATCAGAGCCAGAGTTACACTATAAAAAATATTTATGTTGATATAATTCCATAATGTGGGTCAAAGATTTACAACTTAAACTTTTAAGTTAGAAGAAAGAGAGAGAAGTTTAGAGAGGGAGAGAGAAAGGGATGAGAGAGAGGACAGAGAGAGAAGAAAGGGACAACTCAAATACATGAGTTTAAATGACATAAAACTTTACACTGTCTTGTATTTTTTACAGTGTACAGGAGGTAAAGTTTAAAAAGCTGTTAAGTCCAAAAGGTTCATGGTCTTTTTAAAAGATGTTTCTCGTGTCAGAGCTGTGTTTGTCTTTGGGTCTGTGACTAAAGTCTGAGGTGACTCGTACCTCGGGCTGCAGAACAAGTTATCTTGGATTTATTAAATAACTGTCATCGACATTCTACTACAATGATAATACAATAACCACTACCCTATGTGCAGCCAATCAGAGCGCAGCATGACGTCTCACCCATGGAAGTATAATTAAAACCAAGATGCTACCGTGGTGATGTGCTGCCAAGCTAGTGTTTATAGAACAAAGCTAAATTATACTAACACTGATCATAAAAAGCAAGTAAATTATAGAGTTTATTGAAAATAAGCTCAAATAGTCGTCATGAAAATACGACACGAGAAGATTTTGCAGCCAAAGCAATAATTGTACCTACACCTCTACTATCTATATGTCTATGGGGGGACAGTTTGAGAGGGTCAGAGGTCACAGGTCAGACGTACCTTAGGCTGCGTCCTCAGGTTAGGGGACAGTTTGTCAGAGGTCAGAGGTCACTCGTACCTTAGGCTGCGTCCTCAGGTTAGGAGACAGTTTGAGAGGGTCACAGGTCAGAGGTCAGAGTTACCTTAGGCTGCGTCCTCAGGTTCGGAGACAGTTTGAAGCTGCTGACGTGTCCTCGGTCGTCTCCTACGATCAGAACTGGACTCACAGGGTTAAACTGAACATGAGTCAGGT
>CM076402.1:20837222-20973789 GCA_038363315.1 Mugilogobius chulae
TTATAAAATGTGTGTTTTTCCTCTGAGCAGGTTTGAATCTTTGACCTAGAGTAAGAGTTCCTAAACTTTCTTATTTAGACCCCCAAAATAACCATTTACCCAACTCACGACCCATGGCAGAATAAAACAGTTGTCTGTAAGAATTTAAGGTGGAAGACTTGGGTTTGAACTGAGCGTGTCGTAGCTGTAAAAGTAGAGTCTCATTGAAACCCGCCCTTAATATTTGACAACTTTGCCCTTCGAAGATCTATTATTTTAATCATAACTTATTTATTTATTACAATTTTTAGCTAATTGTGGAAAGGGTGGGGAGGACTGACATTTTAATTATTTTAACTATTGTTATCTTTGTATTTGTATTTAATTAGTTTTAATTCAAAACTGTTATTGACTTTAAGTATTGTGGTTTTATATTTCTTGTGAAGTCCACTGGGATGGCTGATGTTGTGATTCTGGGCTATATAAGAATAAATTGAATTGAGTTAAAATGTGTTTATTTTAGTAGTTTATGGCTTTATATGACCAAAATTCTGTCAGACAGTTTAGAAAACAGATGAAATATCAAATAATAAAATGTAAAATTACATCTTCAAATCATCTTGCGACCCCCCAACCCCAACAACCCTAATCTGGGGTCACGAGATGTATTTTTACAGTATTGGCCTGGCATTTAATCACCGTTTTATGCTGAAAACTGTATGTTTGAGTGAAGTCGGGTCATATAAACCAATAAACTATCAATATAAACACAAGTAAACCCAACAGAGACTTAAAATGATTACAAAAGTCTATATTTTTTGCTGTGGGGGTCATAAGTTGGTCACTGTTATTTTGGGGGTTCTGGGCTGAAAAGTTTGGGAACCCCTGTCCTAGAGGAGCCTCCAGCTTGTTTCTATGGGAATGTTGCTCCTGTAGCTGTAAAACTCCACAGTGAGGCATTAAACTGATGTGTGTGGGTGAAGAATGTCCCAGACTAAAGCTTTAAATCTCTGTTTTACTGGGGTTATGTTGTACACACTGTTTGTAAAAGGTAAAAGTACCGTTGATGCTCTGGTCCTCAGACAGTCTCACAGTCAGACGGATGATGTCAGTGTGAACCAGCTCGTTCTGAACAAAACAAACAAACAGATAAACAAACAAACACAAACACAGAGAATATACTGTATCGTAATGACCCTGACCTTGACCAGAGTCCAGCAGACGACTCGACCGTCCGACGACACAGAGAAGAAGTTATGATTGTTGTCCATGTCGTCGTTCTGCCACTGAACCTGAAACACAACCAACGCTTTTACAGAGAGCAGTTTGTCAAAAAGAAGTCATGTTTTTATTAACAAATATAAGTCATCCTGCGCACCAATCAGAAAGAGACTGTGTGTGAAAGTGTGACGTTATTGGCTGTTATGAGAGCGTCTGTTGAGAAGAGGGGCTGCAGCTTGGGACTAGGGCTGCAACAAGTTAATCGATTAATTGCAAATAATCGATTACTTAAATAATCATCAACTAATTTAATAATCGAATAATTGTTAGCATTTTTTTGTTTTGTTTTAAAACATACCCTGAGATGAGAAAACCTCGATTGAACAGCATTGATGATGATGAGCCATGAAAACTGTGTACATTTTGTGTTTTTGTGATAAATCTATAACTCGAGAACATCTCAAGTCTGGAAAAAAGCAGATCTAAATAAGTTATGATGGAAATAAAGAGCTTGAGTCAAGTCTTATTTCTCTAGATTTAAGTCTAATTTGTCCTTCTCAAGATTCTTTTAAAAGAACAAGTCATTTGTATTCTTATTTGAGACATTTATTTTCTATTTTCAAGTGAGAAATAATTATAATTTTCTTCTTTCATATAAAACTTCACATCACTTATGAACTTGTTATCTTTTTTAAGATGGTACTTTATCCAGTGAACCTAAGCTTAAATTTTGCAAAAATCTCATATTCAAGGGACTCCTCTTTTCTAAACAACTAATCGATTAATCGAAAGAATAATCGCCCGACTAATCGATTACTAAAATAATCATTAGTTGCAGCCTTACTTAAGACGATGCTGGGATCGACAGAACTCTGAAGTTTAGGACAGGAAACACAGTCTAATTATTTGTATCCCCTCTACAAATCAATACAAGATAAAAGCAGAAGGATGTATGGGGTAAGTACAGGCAGAGGGACAAACGGACAAACCAGAGGGAGGGAAAATCACACCCTGCTCTTTTACCTCTGATCATGTGACGTTGTATCGTGAGTCATTTTAAAGAAAAGAGGCGGGGCTTAGTACGTCTGCAGTTTTAAACAGGAAGTCACTGGAGCTGTTTCTGTTTTTAAGCCGTTTTAGATCAGTTTGTGGTTTTACAGTGAACAAAATGTACAATGCTTGTTAATGTGTTCTAGTTTATTACTAAAGACTTGGGGCCTCGTTTTGTTCTGGTCTCGTTTGGCTCCCTCTTGTGTTTGTTTGTTGTTGTTGTCTTTCAGTCTTGGTTCCTGTTGGGTATGGTGTCCGAGCCGCTACAGCTGTCTCCAGTTCCCTCATCACTGCAACACTCCTGGTTCATCTCTGCTCACCGTCAGATTGTTCGTCCACTTACCTGGAGACAGCTCTCTCTCTCAAGCTTTGGGTTATTTTAAGAAATAAAGAACTCTTCGCTAATTTTTGTGATTTTTGTAGACCGGCATCCTGTCTCAGTGTAATACTCGTACCTGCCACACGGGGTCAGTGTAATACCTCGTACCTGCCACACGGGGTCAGTTAATACCTCGTACCTGCCACACGGGGTCAGTGTAATACCTCGTACCTGCCACACGGGGTCAGTGTAATACCTCGTACCTGCCACACGGGGTCAGTGTAATACCTCGTACCTGCCACACGGGGTCAGTGTGTTGTCCCGTCTTGGCGGTGCTTCTAAACGCCGGTTCGGAGCTTTTCTCTTTCAGGTTAAAAACAGCCACAGATCCGTCGTAGAACCCTGCGGCGGCCATGTGGGGGCGCTGCTCGTGCACGTCCAGGCACAGCACGCCCGACCAGGTGTGGAAGAAGTACTCCGGGTACGACGGGTTCTTCAGGGAGTAGAAGACGAGCAGCCCGCCCGACTGACGCTTGAACTCATCTGAGAAACAGAAACAGAGACGCTTAAACTCATCTGAGAGAGAAACAGAAACAGAGACTGACGCTTAAACTCGTCTACGAGACAAAATACTGAGGTTAGTAACTATTGATTTATTAAAAATGATGCTTAAATCGTCTGGAGTTGTACTTGTGACTATTCAGAGTATAAAGTCATCCTAAACAAACTGGTGCGTCAGTGGTTTTTCCTCTCTGACGTTCGTTCCCATCATGATCGTTAGCTTTAGCTATGTGCTTAGCTGTAGATGCTCTACAGACTATGGAATAGAGACCTGCATCCGGTGGAAAACCCTCAGGATCGGGCGGTTTTAACGTTGCCTCGGCAGAAAAGGCGGTCAGGCCAACACTTCGGGTCCCGAACAGACTCACGCTCTCTCTGTTGTCTTAAAAATATTACGTAGCAACTAAGAAATACGGCTTTGTGCGGGCTGCTGTTAAACAGAGAGACACTGTCACCTGTGAGGTGCAGACACTTACGGCCGAGCAGCGCTGTGTTTCTAAATGTGCAGACCTGGAGACTGCAGTCTCATGCACCACACTCACGCTGCAGATACAAGCTGCAGAACAGCACAGTGTTGTTTCTGTCTGATTACGGCAGGATTATTGTTCTCTTGACCATGGTCGCTTGAAAGACACTGATGGTTGTTTAGATTCAGATAGCTTTTCCTAGTCTAGCCGCAGCACAAAACTCTCCCAGAGGAATGAATGAAGGACTGGCTTTTACACACGAGGAGATGGAAGTAACACACAGTTTGGGCAAATAAGTGTTTGTTTAGCAGAAACTGGAGGTGTCAGCTTTGTATTTCAGGTCAGAAATACACAGACATCATGACTTTATGATTGAATGTGTCAAACGAACATAATCGCCTTGATGCAGATTATTCCTAATAATTCCTAATCATTTTAAAACTAGATGCAGAGAGTTATGCAGAGTTTAGTCATTTGTGTTCATGTTGTTATGCCCTGGGGCCACACAACCTCTGTGTCATAAAAAAAAAAAAGTTGGGACCCACGGGGGTTTCTCGGGCGGGCAGGCACACGGGGGGGCGTAGGGTTTGATGTTACAGGATTGGGCAGGAGCGATCATGAAAATCGAGTCCTGTGCAGGTCTCTACTATGGAACATGTGCAGTTGTGTTTCCCTCATGACTCTTTGCGTGAGAAGCAGGACAAGCTCGAGACGAATGAAGCTGAAAGTTCTCACGTGACCGTTCTGACCAATCAGAGCGGGAGTTACAGTGGGAACAGCTGAAGCTTAAAAAGAAGGTTTATACGAAACTAAAACCTTTTGAACCAGAAACAAGTTTATGATGTGAAACTAGACGAGAGGTTTTTAAATGTTTAAATGTTGTTTCTGCTGAACATGAGCAGTTTGTGTTTGTGTTTGTGGAGGGAGTCTCAGCTGCAGGACTAAAGGAGCGACACAAACACACACAAGCAGAAATGTCCTGTCCAGAGAATAGAATAGATCCATGAGTCATGCTAGCAGCTAAGCGGCGGCCATCTTGGCTCAAAGGTTCTGCAGTTTCATGAGTTTAAACCCGACTCACATGATCCCATCCCCACAGCGAACAGATCCGGATACTTCTTATTCCTGCAAACAAACAAACAAACAAACAAACATGAAGAGTTATTTGAAGAAAAGGTGCCTTGTTCATATTCTACTCACCTTATTCTGCCCCGCCCACTTGTCCTGGCAGCTGTCGTTAGCCTGTAGCTTTATTCTAACATGTGAGCTAACGTAACAGAGGAGTTAACAGGAAGTGCAGGACCAGGAAAAGTGGGCGGGACAGAATAAGGTGATGATGTCATGATGTCAGCTAGTGGCGGGGCATACAAAAAGAATAACATAAAGGAGAACAAGGACATTAGTTTAAAGTTTCAAACTTTTCTTCACAAACTTGTTCTTGCTACATGTAAAACTGCCATTGACATTTACAACTCGTGTTCTACTAAAGTAAATGAAAAAGGGACAGACACTGAGAGGACAGAGACAGTACAGAGACACAGAGACAATACAGAGACAATACAGAGACAGTACAGAGACAGTACAGAGACAGCGCAGTACTACAGACTCACCAGCAGAGGGGAGAGACAGTACTACACACTCACCAGCAGAGGGCAGAGACAGTACTACACACTCACCAGCAGAGGGCAGAGACAGTACCACACACTCACCAGCAGAGGGCAGAGACAGTACTACAGACTCACCAGCAGAGGGCAGTACTACAGACTCACCAGCAGAGGGCGGTCACAGACAGCCTCTTGGACTTCTCAAACTGAAACTTCCACAGAGGAAGAAGAGTTCCATCTGGCTGTCCTTCGTCTGCAGGATCCTCAAAGTATTTAAAGTCTGTCACAAACACAAACAAACAAACAAACAAACAAACGAGTTTAGAAACAGCTCAGAGACATAATAAACTCTAGAGCGACAGTGAGCTGCGACGGCCATCTTGTAACTGTGTAAAACTGTTGGTAAAAAAGTGTCTCTAGTGCTGTGTTTGTGGTTGGAGTAGTCGTTTGTTGTTCTAAGTGTGTTTACGGCGGGTTACCATGGATACGGTGCTGTCTTTACTCTGATTGGTCGACCCAGAGCTGGACTCACCCTGGAGGATGGGGTCAAACATGTTCTGGTTCACCATCCGCTCCAGGATCTTCGCCGCTTTGGACAGTTTGTTCAGACCATCAGCCTGGAACAGAGACAGGGTTTAGACCTGTTTAGACCTGGTTTAGTCCTGGTTTAGACCTGGTTTAGACCTGGTTTAGTCCTGGTTTAGACCTGGTTTAGACCTGGTTTAGTCCTGGTTTAGACCTGGTTTAGACCTGGTTTAGTCTGGTTTAGACCTGAGATAGACCTGTTTTAGTCCTGGTTTGACCTGGTTTAGACCTGGTTTAGTCCTGGTTTAGTCCTGGTTTAGTCCTGGTTTAGACCTGGTTTAGACCTGGTTTACTCCTGGTTTAGTCCTGGTTTAGTCCTAGTTTAGACCTAGTTTAGACCTGGTTTAGACCTGGTTTAGACCTGGTTTAGACCTGGTTTAGTCCTGGTTTAGTCCTGGTTTAGTCCTAGTTTAGACCTGGTTTAGACCTGGTTTAGACCTGGTTTAGTCCTGGTTTAGACCTGGTTTAGACCTGGTTAGACTGGTTTAGTCCTGGTTTGTCCTAGTTAGACCTATTTAGACCTGGTTTAGTCCTGGTTTAGTCCTAGTTTAGACCTGTTTAGACCTGGTTTAGACCTGGTTTAGACCTGGTTAGACCTGGTTTAGACCTGGTATAGTCCTGGTTTAGACCTGGTTTAGACCTGGTTTAGACCTGGTTTAGACCTGGTTTAGACCTGGTTTAGACCTGGTTTAGACCTGGTTTAGTCCTAGTTTAGTCCTGGTTTAGTCCTAGTTTAGACCTGGTTAGTCCTGGTTAGACCTGGTTTAGACTGGTTTAGTCCTGGTTTAGTCCTGGTTTAGTCCCTGGTTTAGACCTGGTTTAGACCTGGTTTAGTCCTGGTTTAGTCCTGGTTTAGTCCTAGTTTAGACCTAGTTTAGACCTGGTTTAGACCTGGTTTAGACCTGGTTTAGACCTGGTTAGACCTGGTTTAGTCCTGGTTTAGACCTAGTTTAGACCTGGTTTAGACCTGGTTTAGACCTGGTTTAAGACCTGGTTTAGACCTGGTATAGCCTGTTTAGCCTGGTTTAGACCTGGTTTAGAGGTTTAGACCTGGTTTAGTCCTGGGTTTAGTCCTGGTTTAGACCTGGTTTAGTCCTGGTTTAGTCCTAGTTTAGACCTGGTTTAGACCTGGTTTAGACCTGGTTTAGACCTGGTTTAGACCTGGTATAGTCCTGGTTTAGTCCTGGTTTAGACCTGGTTTAGTCCTGGTTTAGTCCTGGTTTAGTCCTAGTTTAGACCTGGTTTAGACCTGGTTTAGTCCTGGTTTAGTCCTAGTTTAGACCTGGTTTAGTCCTGGTTTAGTCCTGGTTTAGTCCTAGTTTAGACCTGGTTTAGACCTGGTTTAGTCTGTTTAGTCCTAGTTTAGACTGGTTTAGACCTGGTTTAGACCTGGTTTAGTCCTGGTTTAGACCTGGTTTAGACCTGGTTTAGACCTGGTTTAGTCCTGGTTTAGACCTGGTTTAGACCTGGTTTAGACCTGGTTTAGACCTGGTTTAGACGCTGGTATAGTCCTGGTTTAGACCTGGTTTAGACCTGGTTTAGACCTGGTTTAGTCCTGGTTTAGACCTGGTTTAGTCCTGGTTTAGTCCTGTTTTAGTCCTGGTTTAGTCCTGTTTTAGTCCTAGTTTAGACCTAGTTTAGACCTGGTTTAGACCTGGTTTAGACCTGGTTTAGACCTGGTTTAGACCTGGTATAGTCCTGGTTTAGTCCTGGTTTAGTCCTGGTTTAGTCCTGGTTTAGACCTGGTTTAGACCTGGTTTAGACCTGGTTTAGACCTGGTTTAGACCTGGTATAGTCCTGGTTTAGACCTGGTTTAGACCTGGTTTAGACCTGGTTTAGTCCTGGTTTAGTCCTAGTTTAGACCTAGTTTAGACCTGGTTTAGACCTGGTTTAGACCTGGTTTAGACCTGGTTTAGACCTGGTATAGTCCTGGTTTAGTCCTGGTTTAGTCCTGGTTTAGTCCTAGTTTAGACCTGGTTTAGACCTGGTTTAGACCTGGTTTAGACCTGGTTTAGACCTGGTTTAGACCTGGTTTAGTCCTGGTTTAGTCCTAGTTTAGACCTAGTTTAGACCTGGTTTAGACCTGGTTTAGTCCTGGTTTAGACCTGGTTTAGACCTGGTTTAGTCCTGGTTTAGTCCTAGTTTAGACCTGGTTTAGACCTGGTTTAGTCCTGGTTTAGACCTAGTTTAGACCTGGTTTAGACCTGGTTTAGACCTGGTTTAGACCTGGTTTAGACCTGGTATAGTCCTGGTTTAGTCCTGGTTTAGACCTGGTTTAGTCCTGGTTTAGTCCTAGTTTAGACCTGGTTTAGACCTGGTTTAGACCTGGTTTAGTCCTAGTTTAGACCTGGTTTAGACCTGGTTTAGACCTGGTTTAGACCTGGTTTAGACCTGGTTTAGACCTGGTATAGTCCTGGTTTAGTCCTGGTTTAGACCTGGTTTAGTCCTAGTTTAGACCTAGTTTAGACCTGGTTTAGACCTGGTTTAGTCCTGGTTTAGACCTGGTTTAGACCTGGTTTAGTCCTGGTTTAGTCCTAGTTTAGACCTGGTTTAGACCTGGTTTAGTCCTGGTTTAGACCTGGTTTAGACCTGGTTTAGACCTGGTTTAGACCTGGTTTAGTCCTGGTTTAGACCTGGTTTAGTCCTGGTTTAGTCCTAGTTTAGACCTAGTTTAGACCTGGTTTAGACCTGGTTTAGACCTGGTTTAGACCTGGTTTAGACCTGGTATAGTCCTGGTTTAGTCCTGGTTTAGACCTGGTTTAGTCCTAGTTTAGACCTAGTTTAGACCTGGTTTAGACCTGGTTTAGACCTGGTTTAGTCCTGGTTTAGACCTGGTTTAGACCTGGTATAGTCCTGGTTTAGTCCTAGTTTAGACCTAGTTTAGACCTGGTTTAGACCTGGTTTAGACCTGGTTTAGTCCTGGTTTAGACCTGGTTTAGACCTGGTTTAGTCCTGGTTTAGTCCTAGTTTAGACCTGGTTTAGACCTGGTTTAGTCCTGGTTTAGACCTGGTATAGTCCTGGTTTAGACCTGGTTTAGTCCTGGTTTAGACCTGGTTTAGTCCTGGTTTAGACCTGGTTTAGACCTGAGATAGACCTGAGGCCTGTACTATGAACGTGGCTGAACTTATCCTGGATAAGTTTCTCTAACCCGGGTTGACTAACCCAGACATGAGCCTCTGGATAATCATGGAAGTATAATTATAACATAATATAATACATCCATGGGATAAACTGTCCTACGAAACCAGTTCACAACTGGATCTGTTAACCCTGGATTTTCTCAATGAAGTCGTGTCACAGAGTTGAGGCGGGGTTAACACAAACTGACCAATCAGAACACCTGAGTTGCGGACTTCAAACGTGAGGAAACGTCAATCATGAAGTGAAATACGAGTATTAAAATCTAAGAAGGAAACGCTGCAGCTTCAAATGAAGTCTGAGCTTAATCAGCCAATCACAGACACAGAAGTTACACTACAGAGTTCATTTAAATGTCCTGCATCGATATAACAGACTAAAACACAAATGTGCAGACATGACAAACATTTAATAGATCGACCGTTTAGTCTGAATGAGCTGTGTCCTTTATCTGAGTCAAAGTGATGCGTAAAAATCCACAGCCAAATGTGACAAAGTGCAGTCATTCATTATTTCTTGACAATGAAAGAATTTATTAATCATCACACAGATTAAACTGGATTCTTCAGTCACTGTTCAGATCTCATCCTGCTCTTAATAAATAGGTTACGTGCCGTGCGCATCGCATTGATAGAAAACGCCGTAACTTTCACATTTCCTCATTTCTCCGCTGCCCTCTCTCATCTCTCCCTCTCTCATCTCTCTCTCTCCCCCTCTTTACAAACGGCTTAATTCTCGTCTCTGATTGGCCAGCGCCTCGTCTTTTTAACTCATTCAGAACTTATCCTGGTCCGGAGCAGGTTATGAGTTTGCCGCATGTTGCCATAGAGATCTGCCTCGATAGGACGTGATCCAGTTTCGTAGGACCAGACCAGGTTTAACCCAGAACTTACCTCGTTAAGCCCCAAATCTAGCTTCGTAGTACAGGGCTCAGGTTTAGACCTGCTTTAGACCTGGTTTAGTCCTGGTTCAGACCTGGTCTTGGTTCAGTCCTGGGCCTGGTTCAGTCCTGCTTTAGTCCTGGTTCAGACCTGGTTCAGTCCTGGTCCTGCTTTAGTCCTGGTCTTGGTTCAGACCTGGTCTTGGTTCAGACCTGGTCTTGGTTCAGACCTGTGTTTCTGTAGAACTCAGTTTCTTGTCGTCTTCTTTCTTGTTCTGCTTCTGTTTGTTTCTCTCTTGTTTCTCCAGCTCTTTCACATAAGCGTCGTAAATCTCCCACTGGAACACACACACACGGGAGAGAGGTCAGAGGTCAGTGTGAGGTCAGTGAGAGGTCAGGGGTCAGTGTGAGGTGAGTGAGAGGTCAGGGGTCAGTACCTGGTTTGCAGAGTCGCTGAAGGAGCTTCGAGGAGGAGGCTCAGTCTGACACTTCTGATCCTGAAGGAAACAAACAAGAAACTGAATAAACATCACTGGTAGTTTACCCTCAGAATGTTGTGTGTGGGTGTGGTTGTTGTGCTGTTTTTGTCATGTTGTTGTTGTGTTATTGTTGTTGTTGTGTCTCACCCTCAGAGGGTTGTTCAGAGTCTGTGAAGCTCTCTCGCTGAAGTTAAACTGGTTTGTTCTCGTGTCTTTTACCCTCACAGTGTCGTGTCTTTGTGTAGTTATTGGGGTATTCCATGAAAGTGTCTTAACAAGTCTAGGCTTATCCTAAAATCCTGAGCTGAAACTAGCTTCATCTCCAACTTAAGCCTCAAGTGGTTCCATGAAAGAAACAAGCCTGGGTCTGAACAACGCTAATTCAAGCTTGAAGATTAATCTGGGCTGTGAGCGCTCTCCCGCTGAATGTGCCGAGACCAGATCAATGGAGCGAAGACATCACTGAGAATGAGAGAGAAAAACACTTATTTTACATGATCTGACTGAAACACCAGAGGAGCCAAAGTGCACACGGACGAGAGTTTGATTTGCTTCGCAAAAGTTTTCAGTTTATAGTGGTTTATTCTGATGCAGCCCCTCCCCTCCTGTTCACTGCTGGAGAAAGACGAGGCGGAGATCCAGAGGATTTATCATCGTATTTGTGACTAGTAGGCTCATCGTTTTTTAATGCAATGCACAGTTTTCCACTCCGCATGTGGAACTAGTCCCGGTGCGTAAAGTTGTCACAAAGTTGTAGCGTAACCTGAGCGTAAGTCTTCACAACCAGAACTGACCAATCAGAGCAGAGGATGTGTGTCCGTGGTGTGAGGAGAGACGAGGGAAGGAGATGCGATGAAGCGCTTTTGAGCGTAAAAGCAGCAGCACGACTCCACGGCTCTCACACTTTAGTCATGCTTTCATTGCTTCATCCTTTAGAGAAATAGCTGCATGTCTGTGGGAGATCTTACGTAGTTTAGATTCACGTAGGAGTAGCCTACAAGTTAATTTTCCAGTTAAACATGTGGCTTTTTGTGCAGCCAATGTGACGTTTGCTCTTACAAACGCGTCTCTCCACAGCGAAAGCGGCTCAAAAAAGGATGAAAAGAAACGGTCAGAGCGGTTCTCTGGTGCCAATGCCAAGTAAATAAAAGTGAATAAAAAGTGACTTTATAAGTTGTGTTGTGACAGACAGAGAGATTTCACACAGTTGTGGAAGTGTGTGAGGATAAACATGAGATTTAAGACGTTTTTTGAGACAAAGCTAAAATAATCTTGGCTGTTAGCCTGGTCCAGACCAGGTTTATGTCTGATACTTGTTACTGCGGCAACTCAGCGTCACCTCTGGTTAGCCGCGTTAGTGGAACGGAAATGGAGATTTCATAAGCCTAGATTGGCCAAATAAGCCAGGCTTTGGCTTTAGCTCGCTTCATGGAATACCCCCATAGTGTTGTTGTTGTTGTATTGTTGTTGTGTTATTGTTGTTGTTGTGTCTCACCCTCAGAGGGTTGTTCAGAGTCTGTGAAGCTCTCTCGCTGAAGTTAAACTGGTTGGTGAGTTTAGGTTCTTTCTTGTCCAGTTTAGAGGCGGCGCTGTCGGGTCTGTCCTCGTCTGCGGCGTCGTCTCCATCGTCCACTGGAGTCGCCTTCATGAACACACAAACACTTTAGACACACACTTTACAACACCCACAAACACATACAGAGTCGCCTTCATAAACACAGGTACACACAAAGATACACACTTTAGACACACACAGAGTCGCCTTCATAAACACACACAGATACACACTTTACAACACACACTTTAGACACACACTTTAGACGCACACTTTACAACACACAAACACACACCGGAGTAGAGCTGTAGTTCTTTAGTCGATTAATCAGTCGATGGAGTCTTGGTCGACCATAATGTTATTAGTCGACTCATTCTTTTATTTAGATTATAATGAGTTTGTCTTCAACAGAAACAGAATCATTGGTCTGAACTGACTTTTATATAAACTGTGTTTCCTCTTCATTTTCTGCACACACTTTAGTTTTTGTATGACCTAGAGAATATTATTAGTCTATTTGAGCAGAGTTTCTTGCAGAGTTGTTACAATACTCACATTTCCAATCTGATTATTTAATTGACCTTTATTTAACCAGGGAAGTCCCACTGAGATTCAGAATCTCTTTTGCAGGAGAGCCCTGGGGAAAGGGTCAGGGGAGGCATTAATGGACATGTTTTTAGCTGTAGGAGGAAACCGGAGTACCCGGAGGAAACCTACGCAGACACGGAATTATTAAGGAATACTAAGGAATAAACTTGATTCTCGATTCTACAATGAGAATTAGAATGCTCTTTCAAGAAAACATCAGATTTAGTTCAAATGTTTGTCCTGTTTGTGTTTTCTGTTTTGTTCAAATGAGGATCTAATTTTGACACCAGTTTTAGCTTTGATTTACAATATTTTGGACAACTCTACTTTTATCCACAGAGCCTTTGCCACGCCCCCTTTTTAGTCGATTAATCGGTCGATGGGACATGTTTTTAGTCGACCAAGAACTTCTTTAGTCGACTACAGCCCTTCACCGGAGTCCCCTTCATACACACACAGATACACACTTTAGACACACACAGAGTCACCTTGATACACACACACAGATACACACTTAGACACACACAGAGTCACCTTGATACACACACACAGATACACACTCTTTACAACACACCGGAGTCGCCTTCATACACACACAGATACACACTTTAGACACACACAGAGTCACCTTCATACACACACAGATACACACTCTTTACAACACACCGGAGTCGCCTTCATACACACACAGATACACACTTTTAATCCACAGTCACATAGACGCAAACAGTCTGGAATATTTCCTCTATGTCATCCCCTCTGCAGCCACACGAGGGAGACACTGGACCATTTTTTGTGGTTAAAAGTGAGTCTGGAATGAACCAATCAGAGGCTTCTGTACAGGAGGAGGCGGGGTTTAACAGCAGCAAGTGACAAAACTACAAACATGATGGAGCTGAGGCTTTGAATCAGTTTGAAGAAGAAGTCATTTATGGTTCTGTTCTGTGATTGGCTAAAACGCTGCTGAGGTGGTGCAAGCTTCGTCCAATCAGATCCAGGTATTCTGCCACAAACTCCTCCCTCTCCAAACTGTTTCTGATCTTTTATGTTTTATTAAAGATGAAAGTTTCTCACCGGAGTCTGTGGTTTCTCCTCGTGTTCCACTTCCTCTATCGCCACGGCAACTGAAACACACAACACCATAGATATCATCAACCTGCAGCAGCGCCCCCATGTGGACACACCCGAGTACTACAGCAGCAGCGCCCCCATGTGGACACACCCGAGTACTACAGCAGCACTGTAGTCGACTAAAGACGTGTCTCTTCGATTGATTAGTCCAAGTATGTCTGATTGCAGCCCGCAGAACGAACGACACGCCCCCTCACCACACGCCCCCTTATGACACGCCTACTTCTAACGACACGCCCCCTCACGACACGCCTACTTCTAACGACACGCCCCCTTATGACACGCCTACTTCTAACGACACGCCCCCTTATGACAGAAATGACGTTATTTTGGCGAATATACAAACCGTATTCATACAAAAAATGTCCAAACCTCTGGTAAAAGACATATAAGCCGGGGGTGTGATTTAAAATAAACATCTTAAAAAAATTTATTTTAAAAGCCGACGCGGAGTGGAGCTCTACAGGAAGTGAAGCTGCTCCATTTCCGGTGCTAGAAAAACTTTACAGTCGGGACCAGAGGGACGAGGATTAAGTTCAGGAGAAGGGTTAGGGTGATGTCTAAGGTTAGGAAAAAGGTTTGGGTAAAGGTTAAGATAAACAATATAACAGTTTAGGCCCGTTTAGCAACAGTTATAAACTCGTCACCATGGCAACCACCTCTGGACCTGACTATCAGCACTAACCACTGGAAAACACGTCAATCAGACAAAATAAAAAGTATGTAATAAATAAACAACTATAAACAACAACATGTATTTATTGAGTCAAATATTAATAATTCCACCATTATTATTAAATAATATTAAACGTAATTTGGGTGAAAATGCCTCCAAAGTACAAATAATAACTAAATTATTCAACTTTCCATCTATAGAGTTCGTATATTCGCCGAGGTTTAACATTTTACATCGTCTCTGGCGTCTTTATCGTAAAGGGTTGATGTGAATATCGCCACCTAGTGCAAAGACTGTTCACGACACTACTGTTCACGACACGCCTATTTCTAGACACGCCTCCATCTTGCAGTCTGCAGCGGGACCCTACTCGATTAGTCGACTAAAAGGGGGCGTGTCCTTGATCTGATCACAACAGCTTACCAAAAAGTAATAAATATTTGTCTGTGTCTATGGAAAAAGCCATCGTAGCCCAATATTTTCAAAGTCATTCAAAGTGTTTTCTCACCTTTAAGTCCTTCTTTAGCCCTGAGTCTGATTGAATCTAAGTGTTTTCTCACCTTTAAGTCCTTCTTTAGCCCTGAGTCTGTTTGAGTCACTCTGAGTCTGTTTAATCTAAGTGTTTTCTCACCTTTAAGTCCTTCTTTAGCCCGGAGTCTTCGAGCTTCCTCTGAGTCCTGATGAAGCAGACTTCCGTCCAGAACAAAGTGAACTACGAGCTGATCCACAGAGATGGGTTTGAACGAGCGCTCCTGGACACAACAACAGGATTCAGACCAGGTTAAACACAACAACAGGATTCAGACCAGGTTAAACACAACAACAGGATTCAGACCAGGTTAAACACAACAACAGGATTCAGACCAGGTTAAACACAACAACAGGATTCAGACCAGGTTAAACACAACAACAGGATTCAGACCAGGTTAAACACAACAACAGGATTCAGACCAGGTTAAAACACAACAGATAGACAGTAAACACAACAACAGGATTCAGACCAGGTTAAACACAACAACAGGATTCAGACCAGGTTAAACACAACAACAGGATTCAGACCAGGTTAAACACAACAACAGGATTCAGACCAGGTTAAACACAACAACAGGATTCAGACCAGGTTAAACACAACAACAGGATTCAGACCAGGTTAAACACAACAACAGGATTCAGACCAGGTTAAACACAACAACAGATTCAGACCAGGTTACAAACACAACAACAGGATTCAGACCAGGTTAAACACAACAACAGGACTCAGACCAGGTTTATGCAGTGATATTCACAGATTCATAAACTCATTTTGTAAGTGACAGAAGAAAGAGCTGCGGCTGATTGACACAAACTGTAACAGCGACACTCACCAGGGCCGTTGTCAGTAACTACAGGAGTTTATCTGTGAGAAAACTAAAGTTCTGCGGCTAAATCTACATTTGTGAATGAAACTGGTCTTTACGACTCAAACCTGTTACATTCAGGTAAAAAACACGTCGTTCAGACCTGATCCAAACAGCTGCTCTCATCCTGTTTTATTGCTTTATTCAAAAAAGTTTACCCAGCCAACTAGACGGACAGCGTCTCTTTCTGCAGCGACATGAGCAGCAGCGGAAAGTCACATCCACTGATAATCGGTCTGGAGCACAAACAATCATTCATAATCATTCATGACAGAATAAGATACCATGAAAAACAAAGATTTTCATGAATCAATATAAAGCAAGTTTATAGATAACTTTCTTATTTTCAGCTTGGAGCAATAACACACATTTATGTCTTGATGGACGGATGCTCTGAATAAAACTTTGGGATGTGTTTTTCTCTTAAGTTAACCACGTCACTATTTGTACAATCACAAAGAACATGACATTAATCTCCCACTGAGTTATCACGACATAAATGACAGATTCTTAAACTTCTGTATCTGCAATGACTTTAGGGATCCTGCTGTGTTTAGTCCTGAAGTTACAAATGGCCTGTCTGTGTTTGAGATTTTCACAAAATAAATATCTTTCAAATGTATATTCCTTTTTAATCTCAACATAGACGTCTCAAGATGTCATTTCCCTGATCTCACTTTGCCACTTTTGTATCTGCTGGTCTTTTAGAATGCGTTCCACTGTGAGTTTAATCCACTGGACACGACTGAACGACTGTGAGGTCCAAACGTAGGACTGGGTTCAGACCTTGTAGCTGTAGCGGACGATGTTGTCGGGAGCGTGAGGGTTGTTGGCCGTGAGGATCCTGGTGATTTCTTCTTTCAGCTCCTGACAAAACACAAAAACTACTTTCAGACATATTTATTCAAAGCAACAGCGGTTACCGTGGAAACAATGTAAAATGGTCCATGTTTGTCGTCCGGTTTGCAGAACGTCCATAAGAAAACTACAGCCGTGGAACAACTCCATAAACTGTAAATGTATCTGTGACTCTGTCAGAAGAAGCTTGAATGAAGTATTTTTTCAGTTTTCAGCCATTTAAAATAATCATTGTTTTAACATTAGATTAACTGAACATTCGACTGAAATGTCGCCATCTCAAGACAGTGTTTCCCATTCATAGAGGAGACTATGGCGGCCCCCCATAGTCTAAAACATTTGACTGATGGGGATATAATACAACCTGAAGCTGGTAGCATTGCAATAAACATAGGTAAGGAGATATATTTAATCTATAAGCAATGTTTTTGATCAGTAGAGGCAGAAAATGATTTTTATGCAACAAAAATTGCTTGAAATATAATATAATATATTCAAACATGGGTCACTTGTACCACCATAATCTCTACATAAACTTGTGGAAAACACTGCAAGATTTATTGTGTAGTTTGACTTTAGATTACTGTTAGTTCCATCCTGTTTTAGTCCTGCTTTAGTCCTGTTTTAAACCTGCTTTAGTCCTGCTTTAGTCCTGGTTTAGTCCTGTTTTACTCCTGTTTTAGTCCTGGTTTAGTCCTGTTTTACTCCTGTTTTAGTCCTGTTTTAGTCCTGTTTTAGTCCTGTTTTAAACCTGCTTTAGTCCTGTTTTAGTCCTGTTTTAAACCTGCTTTAGTCCTGTTTTAGTCCTGTTTTAGTCTTGTTTTAGTCCAGTTTTAGACCAGTTTTAGTCCTGCTTTAGACCAGTTTTAGTCCTGCTTTAGACCAGTTTTAGTCCTGCTTTAGACCATTTTAGTCCTGCTTTAGACCAGTTTTAGTCCAGTTTTAGACCAGTTTTAGTCCAGATTTAGACCAGTTTTAGTCCTGTTTTAGTCCTGCTTTAGTCCAGTTTTAGTCCTGCTTTAGACCAGTTTTAGTCCTGCTTTAGACCAGTTTTAGTCCTGCTTTAGACCAGTTTTAGTCCTGTTTTAGGCCTGCTTTAGTCCTGCTTTAGTCCAGTTTTAGTCCTGCTTTAGACCAGTTTTAGTCCAGTTTTAGACCAGTTTTAGTCCTGCTTTAGACCAGTTTTAGTCCTGTTTTAGGCCTGCTTTAGTCCAGTTTTAGTCCTGCTTTAGTCCTGTTTTAGTCCTGTTTTAGTCCTGCTTTAGTCCTGTTTTAAACCTGCTTCAGACCTGTTTTAATCCCGTTTTAGTCCTGTTTTAGTCCTGGTTTAGTCCAGCTTTAGTCCTGTTTTAGTCCTGCTTTAGTCCTGCTTTAGTCCTGTTTTAGTCCTGGTTTAGTCCAGCTTTAGTCCTGTTTTAGTCCTGCTTTAGTCCTGCTTTAGTCCTGTTTTTGTCCTGTTTTAGTCCTGTTTTAGTCCTGCTTTAGTCCTGTTTTAGACCAGTTTTAGTCCTGCTTTAGACCAGTTTTAGTCCAGTTTGATTCATGTCTGTCAGACTCACAGCCTCAGACAGTTCTTGTTGGTCGCTGGGCTTCACGACAGTCGCGTGGATCAGATCTTCTCCCACGTCTGCAGCTTCCAAACCGTCCTGATTAAAACATCACAGTTCAAACGGAGCCAGGACAGAGATGAGATGTCTCTGTATTTTAACAGACCAAGTGTGGATTCTCAATAAAACTATAAAACTATCTTCACCAATGATCTGGTCTAAATAAATAAACAAATAAAGATAAATGAGCTAAACGTTTATCTATTTTTTCTTCTAGTGATGAATTAAAATAGTAAATATTCTGTAATTTGTATGTTCTGACTTACCATAAACGTTACAAACTTTATTATTTAACATCTGAAAGTTAACGTTAGCAAAACTAGCGCTAGCTTCAACGTTAGCTAGTTGAGTTAAAGTTAGCTAGTTGAGTTAAAGTTAGCTAAAGTTGTCGCGGCTAAAAGAGAAGAATTTAAACTTTGAATAAAATAAAAAATATGTTTTGACTCACTCTTATACTCACTCGTTTCTTTGCTGCTTTCGCCACATTTCCCTTTGGATTTCCCTGTGAACAAACACGAGTTTATCCGTGACTTTTATCAAACATAAAACATATTTCCGTTAAAGTTAGCTAACGTTACATAAACATATTAAATGTGACGTTACCTTCCGGGACGAAGCGGGGACGTTCACGTTTGTCGCGGGCATTTCTGCGGCTTTAACTTCACACAAACATCACTTTAGTTTGAGATAAATGTGATCAAATAAAAGCTGGAACTGTTAAAGTGCGTTTGTGTGAAGATGTGTGTGCGTCTCCATGGAAACGGGGCGCCAGATCTCACGCACGAACCCGCGAGAAAACCACCAAACCTGGCAACCCGTTACTTTTTTTTACTTTTAGAAGTTTAGTCTTTAGTCCAGTTTCAGTCCAGCTTAGTCCTAAAACAGAACTAATAATCCTGGCCTCTTTTAGAGAATTAGAAACAGGTAACTGGGGAGAATACAAAGCTAATTAATACTGCTTTTTATTAATTTGTTTTTAATGTTATAAAACAGGGTTAGAGTAAATGGCTCTGTGAATGTGGAATTTGACAAAAAAAAAAAAAAAAAATAATAAAATAATAATAATAATAGTAATACATTTGTATTTATGTTTGTAAAAAAAAAAAAAAAAAAAAAAAAAAAAAAAAAAAAAAAAAAAAAAAAAAGATCATGGCATTTGAAAGGTTTAGGGTTAATGGAGGCTTGTTTTCTGATAAAATTTGAGATAGACTTGCATATTTATTCAAAAGGTTGAGATTAGTTTGGAGGGAGGACGAAAATTACTTCATAATACAATTAAATAAAAAAGAAGAAAAGATGAAAATAAATAAATAACAGAAAAAATACATATATAAAATGTGGACATATAAGTATAAAAATAAAAGCAATACTATGTATAAATGCCAAACTACATCTAGAAGAAAAACTAAATATTAAATTAAAAATATAGACATAAATAGAAAAAATATAAGAATAAATGTTGTCATTGAAAATGATTTTTTTTAAATTATGCACTCAAGCACCTTCAATAATTTGTAACTAATAATTTGTTTTATTGTTGTTTTCTTGTTGTTTTATTTCTCCTGCTGCTATCCCGCTCTGTGATTGGCCGCTCTCCTCATGAATATTAATGAACCCGGAAACGGGGCGTGTCCGCTGCTGCTGCGTTGCTTTGCGTTAGCTCAGCTGCTGCTGCCGAGTCACCTCTGTCAGGATGGAGCAGAGCGAGCTAATATCGCGCTAAAACACGGACATTTACACTTCAAACCCGAGACAAACGACTCACGAACCCGCAGCACAAGTTTAGCCCGGACTGCGACGCGTTTGGAGCTGGTTTACCGACAGGATGATGGAAGAAATGGACCGGTTCCAGGTTCCTCCGGTGAACGGGGAGACTGTGGTGAGACAGAGCCGTTTGTGATGCTAAACTGATGCTAAAGTGATGCTAGCGGGATGCTAAAGTGATGCTAACGCGCTCCCGGGCTTTGTGGAAGGTCCTGCCCGGGGTGAGTGAGGTGTGAGCGGGTCAGGGCAGAGCTGTGTGAGCGGGTCAGGGCAGAGCTGTGTGCCCGGGGAGAGGCCGTGTGTGTCCCGGGTGTGTGTCCGGGGCCTCGGTGCTGATGCTGCTGATGGATGAACCGGGGCTGGAGCGTCACTGACCGAGAGAAAAACCACTGTCTGAGCGATTACATGTCATAGAAATCTGATTTTATACGTTTAAATACAACATATTATCTGCAAAGAGTGATATACATCTCCATAATATGTCATAGATTTGTTATTCAGTGTAAAATACAGCTTAAAACACAGAAATGCTGATGTTAGCTTGTGTAATTTAATATTCAGACGGATATAATATCAGCTCCGACATAATCAGGCGACTGTTGTTGTGATACTAAGCTCTACAAACATAAGTAGTATTAATATAGGAGTAATAATGTCTGAGGACGGACCATAAGTGTGATTTAATACATGCACCAGGACGTGTTTTGTTAATAGTTGTGTTTAGTTGTAAAATGTGATGTCTTACGTCCAGATGGAGGCGGTTTAGAAGTCACAATATTAAGTTCGAGCTGTGCAATATATCGAATTGTAGATAATATTGTGATTGTTGTTTCTAAGATCTGCAAAACCTGAATATCGAGTATATCGTGTAGTAAAAACAGGCTACAAAAGAGCAACATTCAAATAAACATTAAATAAATGATGCTGTCAACTTTCTAACACTGCAGTTGCAACCAGTTTATATTCCTGTCAGAATTAATACAATAAGTAGTTCACAGCTTCACAAAACAGCCGAGTTATGATCGGGCCTAAATCCGCCTAGATCCATGCGCGCCGCCTAGATCCATGCGCGCCGCCTAGATCCATGCGCGCCGCCTAGATCCATGTGCGTTGCGCACAGCAGGGACATTGTTAGCAAAAACCACGTGACTGAAATAAACGATTTTCATTGCACGGTACGATCTGGATTTCGAAGGAAACTCCCTTGGAGGGGAGGGTGACCAGACTGACATTTTCTCTGTGTAAAAATACAGAGAAATGTCATTCTGGATCCCAGGCAACCAGTTTTAGGCTTTAGGAATATTTACGGTTGTTGTTTTTATAATCTCGTCACAAATTTGAAGGTAGATTTTAACATGTTTATGTTGGACTAACAAATTATCGCCCGAATATCTTTATCGAGGTATTTGTTTTTGTCAGTATCGCCCAGCTCTAGTAGAACTGTCACTAAAGAAGAGAGACTGTTTAGACACATTTTTAGCTCCAGAACTTGTAAATATGGGGACACAATGTTCTGAAGTTTGTGAGAGGTTTTATTATCAGCTGGACGTTTGTGTGAATGTGTCGTAGTTGAAGCTGAAGTAAACAGAGACGGAGCAGTTTCCTGTGACGTACAAACCGTGGAGTGGATTTGGACAGAGTCTGAGTGTGACGTGGAGAAGAGAGCGTGTGAATCAGAGCTTTGTACTGGAGAGAGAGAACAGGGAGAGAGAGAGAGGGGCTGGTGAGGTAAGAGAACAGAGAGAGAGGAGAGAGGGAGGGGGAGAAGAGAGAAAGAACAGAAAGAGAGAGAGAATTCAGAGAGAGAAATGAGGAGATGCTGAGGGAGAGGGGGAGAAGAGGGTGAGGGAGGAAAGAGAGAGAGAGAGAACAGAGGGGGGGCAAGAAGAGGGGTGAGAGGCTGATGAGGGAGAAGGGGAGAAGAGAGAATGAAGGGGAAGGGGGTGGGGAAGAGAGAGAAAGAGAGAGAGAGACCAGAGGGAAAACAGTGAGAGTAAGAGAGAGAGGGGAGAGAGAGAGAACAGAGAGAGGGGGGGGGGTAGGAGAGAATAAATGGAGAGGGAGAAATGGGGAGACAGAGAACAGAGAGAGAGAAAAGAAAGAGAAAGAACAGAGAGAGGAGGGAGGGAGGGAGAGAGAAAGAAAAGAGGAGAGGGAACAGAGAAAGAGAGAGAAGAGAGGGGCTGATGGGAGAGAGGGGAGAAGAGAGAAAGAGGGAGGGGGAAAAGGGAGAGAGTGAGAGAAGGAGTGAGAGAGTGTCACCAGGGGCAGTACAGGCTGATACAGAGCAGAGTCTGTCAGACTAAAGTTTGACTCAAAATCCAGATGAGTTTAAACTGACATGGATCAGACTTCTGATAAACTGATCGATCAATAAGCTTCACTGATAGTTTGGAGCTGATGAGGTGGATCAATTATGATAATCTCAAATGTTTTCGGTCAAGTAAACACACAAAAATTAATCTTGTCTCTGTTCTTCTTTAACGACAATAAAAGGATCGTTCTGTTCTGTCTGACAATCAATATGTGTATTGATCAGTGTCTAGTTTAGAGACAGGTTTGGTTCCTGTGTCTGTCTGCTTTTATGGTCTAAATATAATTGATCTTTTGTGTTTAAAGCAGCTGTTTGTCTCTGAGTGAGTGACAGCTGGACCGAGCCAATCACAGTCGAGTGTGACACGTTTCATTTACATCTTTAAAACAATCTGCTTTGTAATAAAATCTAAACTGTGACATTAGTTTTATCATGAAGCAGCCGGGTTCTCCTGAGCACAAACGGCAGGAGGACGTCCCAGGACAGGTCTGAACACATCTATACCTGTGGTTTTATGTTTTATTAAATGAGCTGTTGGAGAAAGAAACTGAGAGAGTGAGTCTAATGTCCTCTTCACTCTGTTTACCTCTGAGTCTCTGTGTGAGGGGTCCATGTCTGTTCTAAAGTGTCCTGAGGACGTCCCAGGACAGGTCTAAACTAGGGCTGGGCGATTAATCGCATTTGCGATTATATCGCGATATGACAAGACGCGATTATGTAATCGCAGAGACGTGCGATTATTGCTCACGTGCGTTTTGTTTTGGAAGTAATTGAAGCGCCGCGTGTAAGTGCGGCCGTGTGACTGCAGCGCCTCCGGTCTGCAGCTTCATGTTACGCTCCACCGACACCTCCGTGTGCTTGTGCTTCACTTTTCTCTCTGTAATTCGTGTGCTCATGAGATCGACGACATGTAATGACAATACCATGCCTGGACACCCCCCCCCCCCCCCCAAAAAAAAAAAAAAAAAAAAAAAAGAAAATTCTGTGACCCATTGCACACTTCCCCACTAATAATATACCGGTAACCATGGGCAAAACCATTTCAAGCAAAATGTAACAATTCTTATAATAAACTGTTGATTTTGTGTTACTTTTGCTCTTGTCTTTATGCTGTGGGAGAAAATCGCAAAAAAAATCGCAATTAGGATTTTTGGCTAAATCGCCCAGCCCTAGTCTGAACTATACCTGTGGTTTTATGTTTTATTAAACGAGCTGTAAGAGGAAGAGACTGAGAGAGTGAGTCTAATGTCCTCTTCACTCTGTTCACCTCTGAGTCTGTGGGTGAGGGGTCCATGTCTGTAAAAAGTGTCCTGAGCACAAACAGGACGTCCCAGGACAGGACTGTGGCTTTATGTTTAGGTTTTATTATTGTTTTATGAGTGTCTGTGTGAAAGGTCTATGTCTGTTCTAAAGTGTCCAGACTCTTGTGTCCTCGTGTGATTCTCGTCCTGTGTGAATGTCTCTGTGTTTTATCCAACAACTGAACGACTCTGACACTGTTTCACCTTCAGATCTGGATAATGACGTCGTGGGAGGATTTAAAGTTTCCTGTGAAAAGAACAAAAGTGACCAGAACCAAATTAAAATAAAGTCTGTGTGTTTGACTGATCAGAGTTTTATTTAGAAAAGAAACAAACCAAACACAAACTTCCTCGTCTCTGTTTCTGCCTCATGAATCAGAAAAATCAATGAACCTGAGTCTGTTCTCACTGTGACCCTCAGATCAGGGTCGTGACCTCTGACCCCTGGGTCCGGTTAGAGTCAGTCATGTTAAAGCAGCGTTGTGATTGGACGACGTGAGGCTCATGTGGTTTAGATTCGATGCAGAAAACTCACTGTGACGTCTGTGACTCTGGAGTTAAAGATAAACTGTAACTTCAGTGGAGTTTTCTAAGATGAATGTTCACTTAGGATGAAATAAACCACAGAGAGAGTGTGAAAGCTGCTTTATAGAACTGTAATGAGTAGTTATTCAATTATTGAATTAATCGTCAACTCATTTATTAATCAACTAATCATTAACTGGTCTTTGCACAATTTACATTTTCAACACAATGGTTTTAGTGTTCTGATGTTTTGTTCTATTTTTGTAGCAGATCTTTTTAAAGCTGTTCAGAAAAGGCCTAATTGTCTTCTCTTTAAGTCTTTTTTTAGTGCAAATACTTCTAGATTTGATCATCTCTTTAGTAGGGATGGGACGATATACGAATTTATCGTTAATCGTGATAATTAAGGGCTGCAATAAAATAATCGTGGCGTTTTTTTCATAATCATGATAATCGTACATGACAATAATTGCAATTATAACAGCAGGTGGCTTCATAAGAGCATCTAAAGTCTGACTGCTGTGAACTCAGTGTTATGGCTAAACAAAGAAAAGGCACATTTTAATATTGTCCCATCCCTAGTCTTTAGTATCAGTTAGTTTGTGAGTTTTGGTTTTCTGCAGTTTTACTTTTATGTAGGTTTCACGAGCTGAGAAAAGCCTCAGACTGAAGAACCGAAGTGAAAGTGGAGCCATTTTAGGGTTTTTGATGCTAACACTAGTTTCCCTTTAAATCTGCATTTCTAGAACATTCTTGTGTTCTAGAAGTAGAGCTGGGCAATTATATATCGAATTTTAGATACTATCGTGAATGTTGTATTGAAGAAATTCAATAATCGAATATCGAGTATTCGAGTAAATTAAACAAGTGATTAATAAGTACATTTTTAAAGATCAGATACTGCATCAGAATTTATGCATTAATCAATTCAACAAACAGGAAAATGTGTTTATATTGGGAGATTGATGCACTTTTGTGATTAAATTGACAAATATTGGTTTGATAATTAAACACACTAGAAAAAAATGACCATCTTAAAATAGAAAACAAGGGACTATGTGCCTAGAATTAGAAGAACTATAAAATAACACATTTTTGTTGAACTGCCAGAATATCGTCTGAATATCGTTATCGAGATTCGGCAAAAAATTATCAAGATATTAATTTTTGTCAAGCCCAGCCCTTAACTAGAAGTGCTCAAAATGTGCAGAATCTTTTTTATTCAAGTGACTTTTCTGTTCTAAACAAACATCTAATGGATTAATCAAAAGAATAACTGTCCACATAACTGCACTGAGAGTTGTTTAGTTTCTTCTTCTTGTCCCAGTGAAAGTTTGTGTTTGGTGAGAAAGAGCCTGAGCTGAAATCCTTTTGAGACCAGAGGAAATGGATTTGTGTCGGATCAATATCACATCATCAGGGTCATGTGACTGTGGGATGTGTGGTCACGTGATCCGCTCCAGGCCTGTGATTGGCTGAGACGGAGATAAGCTACAGTCTGCAGAGTCAGATGAGTCTCAGTCCAGTGTCTTATTGATCCTGTATCCAGTCTCAGTCCAGTCTCTTCTCTTATTGATCCTGTATCGAGTCCCAGAAACAAACAGATGAGTTACAACTGCGGCTGCTTGATGACATCATAATCACACAGATAAACACTTTTATTCAGCTGTGTTGTGGATTTAAATATCTGTCATCATAGGGCTGTTCAGTATTGACAAAAATGAATATCGTTAGTTTTCTGGACGATATTCTGTCAGTCCAACATCATTTTGTTAAAACCAGTCTTCAGTCTTTCAGAAAAACCTGAAATACAGCAATGAGTTTGAAAGGAACCGTATGTAAGATTTTAATGTCAGATTTCATAAACATGACCTAAATGTGTCCAAAGGTACAAGGTCAACAAGTCCAATTATACTATTATTTTTACTGAAAGTCAATGTCATTCTGAGTTATTCTTAATTAAAAAAGCAATGGACATGATGTCACTTTGTTGATGTTTACATTTATTATCCAATCAGAAAGCAGAATGAGCCTCACATGACTCTCTCAGTTGGGTTGCCAGTAGGGCTGGGCAATATCGTGATAAAAATCGAATCGTGAGCTCATCCCTGTAACAATCTGCTTTTCTGATAAAATCGTCTTATCGAGATTTCCCATTTCTCTATTTAATTCATCTGTTCAAATACAGACTTTTTTTTTTCCAACCTACTTTCTCAGCCTCAAAGTTGCTTCTTTATAGCGACATTGTGCAGTTTTTTTTGTTTTGTTTTAAAGGTTGTGTTTGTTATGAATTTTGAAGGTTGTGTGTTTTGGGCTGCACTTTCAAGCCACAACAGAGGTACACCCTAAAAAATGCTGGGTTGTTTTTTCTACCCATTTGCTGGGTTACTGCCATTGGGTCACTTTTCTGGGTTATTTTAACAGAGTTGGGTGGTTTTCATAACCCAAAATGCTGGGTTAGCCTGTTGGGTAATTTTAAGGTAAATTATGACAGACATTTTCCCGCTTTTTATGTATCTACCCAGCATTCTGGGTTAAATAATCTCAAACAACCCAGAAAATTGGGCGAAAACACAAATTTTTCAACTGTCCAGACTCCACAGCAGCCATTGTCCTCCTGCTGCTCCTGCTCTGAGCTCCAGAAACGTCTGACACAGGTATTTATGCTGCTTTTATTACTTTAGTTTTGTGATTTTACCTGAGACTTTGTAAAGTTTAATCATTTTGAAATAGATAATTGGTTAAAATAAACTTTATTCCTCTAACTTTTGCTGCTCAGCCTCAACAGTTCAACTGTTTCTGCTTCTTTAACTGTTTTTAACTGTGAGCTCAGCTGCATGAAAGGAACTGTTAGTGAAATAAATAATGTGTTTTTATCCTAGAATTGTATGTTCCTTAGGTGAACCCACACACTTTGGGTTAGTTTTTATATTAATTAGCTGTAAATAAGTGACACAGAGAGAGGATAAAGGGCTAACAGAAGGGCTAAGTGTTGGTGAAGTCTGGTGTCTTTAAGTCGCTGTAGCTCAAAGTCTGTCACACACAGGTTTGTTTTACACATTAGGTCTGACAGAGAACACTCTACACTCTGTCACAGTTTTTATTTCATGTTGATAGGACCAGTATTGACTGAAATATCCAGAGTTAAATTTGTCAAGAAAATAATCGAGAAAAATAATATGTGCACTAACCGCTAACATGCTAACGCAGCAAAAGGGGATTTTCAGTCACTTTCCCTGTTTGTTTTTGCACTATATCTTCTTTAATAACTGACCTAAATAATATGTGAATAAGTCTGATGTACACACAGTGTGAGGAGGAGAACAACAGCAGCAGAAACAGGGACAGAGCGTGTGGAGCAGCTCAAGAGCTAACAACAGCCCCTAATTTAAACTCTCTTTCCTCTGTTTTAGATTCATCTTCTTCTTGTTGTGGATCTGCAGAGCTGAGGAAACATCACCTGAGCTCTACAAGTGAGCTGCAGATGCTTTTGTGTTTTATGTTCTCTGTTATTTGGATTCTAATGTGATCATCTTTGTGCTTTTAGACAAACTCAGCAGCTCTGTGTGTCTGCTCTGGGAGCACTGGACACTACTGCAAACAGGTAGCCTAATTGTGTTTTTATTTTATTTTTTACTAATTGTATTATGTTTTATTGTTAAATTTGCTTTTTAATTTTACAATATGCAGAAATATAATGTTCCTATTGCTTTTTCCACAGGAGAATGTTCAGAGATCTAAGTTCTGCTTTGAGATGAACAAACCCAGCATCTGCTATTGTCCAATCAAAAGTAAGTAAATACTGAATCGAAATGGTGTTATCTAGACATAGTAACATATATCTTAGATTTTTTTGATTTTTTTCTCCCCACAGTAAAAACTTGAGCTGACAGAAGTGTCCACAGCCCTGCCTCTGACCTGTGACTCTGACATGGAACATCATGTGTGACTGTTAAATAGAGCTGTGGACCTAAAGAACATTTTATATCAGAACTAACCCTAACTCCACAAGTTTAAGTAAGTGCAGTAAATATAACATCATGTCTTTAAATTGAACAGATTTCAGCAGATGCATGTTTGTCTCTGTTCCAACAGCAGAAGCAGACTGAGGTGTTCACCACAGCTCCTGAGAAGAACCAACTCGACCTGAAGCCTCTGCTGAACCACACTGTGTAAGTGTAAGTGCATTTAGAACTGTTTTAAACATGTATTAAAGTGTCACAGACGCAGTAGAACATGACATGTTTATGTTTTTACAGCAGAATCTCCATAGCTCTTGAGTCTCAACACTCAAACCTCTGAGTCTTCACAAAGTCTCACATGTAAGTGTGTAAACTACAGCTGCACATTACAGTGATTATTAATTATTTCATTGTACAAAACCGTTTATTTTATAATGTATGTTGTAAATACACAATAACTGAGTGTAAACATGTTTTCCAGTGTGATCTCCAGCAGACTGAAGAGTCCCAGCTCCAGAGTCTGAGAGAAACAAACTCAAACTTCTGTTTCTTCAGTCACACATGTAAGTGTTTAAACTACAGCAGTATGTTTGATATTCTTATGGACTTTTCATTATGTAGTTCTATATTGCAGAAATGCGGATGTCCTGTATATTTGACTGTAAACATGTCTCTCCCTCAGCACCTGAAGAGTCCCAGCTCCAGAGAAAAACAACACTCAAACTCAAACTTCTGTCAAACTACAAAATGGCAGTTTTGGTGAATATGTTTTACTTTAATGTGAATAATGTGCTGCTGTTATTGCTGTGACATGTTTTAAATGTAATTATTTGTGGAAAATGTGCTTTAAAAATAAAGTTTTGTTTAAAAGCACTGTGGTGATCATTATAAGCATTTAACCCATAAGTTGGGTCAAATTAACCCAACTAATAGTAAAAAATGACCCAACATTTGGTTATCTTTTAACCCAAGTGTTGGGTTAAAATAACCCAGCAGAGTAGTTCTAAACAACCCAGCATTGGGTTAAAAAATAACCCAACAGTTGAGTTATGTTAACCCATCAGTTTAGTTAGAAATAACCCAGAATTGGGTAGAAAAACAACCCATTGTGTTGGGTTAAATTATTAACCCAACATTATGAGTTAAAATAACTAACGCTGGGTTGGTCCACATTTGACCCAGCGCTGGGTATTGGTTGGGTTGTTTTTAGCCCATTTTAACCCAGCATTTTTTAGTGTGTAGATTTAGCTATTTTTCAAGTCTGAATTAAAAATATAATTGGACTTTTAGCATATTTTCACAAAAGTTGTTACTAATGTTAACATTTGCAAGAAACTTGTTTTGTGGAGATACACAACGTGCTAAATATATGATTACTTTTTCTATTTTTTTATGAAGGGTTGAGGTCACTTGTTTGGGATTGGTCACTGTTTTTTTCTCTGAAAATCTGACAACACTGATCAGCCTATATGACGACCGTGAAGAAGGAACTTTAAAAAAAAAAGCAGATGCTTGTATTTACCTCAAAATCAAAGACAGTCTACAAGAATCGTGATAAAATCAAAATCGTGATCTGTCTCCAAGAAAATTGTGATATTATTTTTTTGCCATATCGCCCAGCCCTAGTTGCCAGTTTGGTTTCTTAGTACCTGAAGTTAAGTTTGAACCATGAGTCAGGAACATGTTTGATTTAAACTGATGTTGCTCCAGGACACAGACACAACTGTCTGTGATTGGCTCATGCACTTGTTCTACACAGTTCTCATCAGGCTCCTCCCACATTGTGTTAAAAAGCAATATTTGGGAACAAACCATGACAAAGAGTCAGGTGTCTGAGAAAGTGATTTAAGGCCAATTCATACTTTCTGGGTATTACCCATGATTCATAGCAGTTCTTATTCCTGATTGGCCAGCAGCTTCCTATCTTCAGTGTATGGGCCATTTCACAATCTGGCAACCTATGTTCATTTGTGATTGTAATACCTTTTAAAACCACTAGTTGTGCATCTTACATACAGTTCCTTTAAAGTGACTGAATGACTTTTTATGACTTTTTTGAGTGTTTATTGTGATTCGACTTTCTTAAATAAAGATTTGCTGATTGTAAATTTAGTAAATGTAGTTCTTATTTCAAAGAGCAGATAGTACTTTCTGTAAACAAGATATTTTATGTTTGTTCCATTGGTAATCTTGGTCCAAACCAACACAAACTACTCTAAATACAATTCTACTTATTCCATATACTTCTTGTCTGTTAGAAAGTGCACAGCATCACTTATGTCTTTTTATTGCAAACGAGCTTTTTATTGCCTGTTTTCAGTACAATCGATGTCTCAGAAACAACATTCACAATATTATCTAAGTTTGATCTATTGCCCGATCTTGAGCTGCTCAATTCTTCAGAATCAAATCCAAATTCTCTCGACAGTTTTGTCTGAATCTCCAGACCAAACACCAGGATTCTGTCTTTAAACTTACGAGTTTCTCTTTGTGACGATGTGATTGACTTTTTAAAGCTCAAACTCTTCTCCTGTAGGTCAGACTCTGAGTGATTGACAGCTGCTTTAACCAATCACAGACGTGTTTGTGTTTCAGGAGAAGCAGATTTAGACACAAACAATAACCTCGTCTGTTTTATCTGTCAGATGTTTAGTCTTAAATACCTGTCTGTGTGTTCCAGGAGAAGTAGAAGAACAATAACCTTGTCTTACCTTTTATCTGTGAGATCTTTGTTTTAAACCTGTGTGTGTGTTTCAGGATCCGTCCGCTGCAGCGTCTGAAGCTTCTCCAGACGCTAAAGGAGAAACTGTGGCTCTGAACTACAAACCCTCGCCCTGCAGGTCCAGATAGGTACTGCACTTTCACTTTAGAATGCATCACATGGTTTTTCGCTGTTCTCCTGAGTTCTGCTGATGAGTTCTGCTGACTTATTTCTGTGTTTTCTTGAGTTGTGACATGTTCCTATCGTCTCTTCAGAGAAACAGAGGGATTTGGCTCGTAAAGGTTCAGTGAAGAACGGTTCTGTGGGGAGTCCAGTCAACCAGCAGCCCAAGAAGAACGCTCGCACACGGTACAAACACATATACACACACGGTACAAACATGTACAGACACACACGGTACAAACACACACACGGTACAAACACATGTACACACATAAACAAACACACACGGTACAAACACATTTACACACACGGTACAAACACCTGTAAACACACAAACACACACACGGTACATGTATATACAGTACACACTCACTCACAAACACGGTACAAACACACACAGACACACACATACAAAACCTGGTCCATGTTCTCTGTGGCTTGTGTGCTTGTTTAAAGTCGTTACCTGTTGAGTCAGAGTAAACCTGCTTCTGGGTTTGTGTCCAGAGTGTTTGAGGCGTTCACACGACACAAAGGACACAAAATAAGGTTTCAAACTCAGGGTTGTGGGAACGCTCCTCAAAGCCACAGAAGGTCCAGACGCTGCCTTCAGAGCTGGTTTGTTTTAAGGGTATTTCACACCAACACAACCCCCAGTCTCTGTCAGTAGGAGGAGCGACGCAGGGTCTGTTCACGTCTCTATGAGGCACCGATGTGAAAGAACATTCAGACAAACACGACTCAAACACCAACAGTCAAACAAACACAGAGTGAGCATGTGTGTGATGTAACGCTTGACCAAAATGACCAAACATAAGTTCACGTGAGTAGTAGTTGTCAAACTTTGACGTCAAACAGATGTTTCTAGTCTTACCTCACGGATTAAGCTCAACTGGTATTTCCCTCCACAGTCCAGCCTTCGTACTGCGGTCCCCGTAACTCCCCCGTGTTTTCCTCCATCCAAATAGAACCATTCTCCTTCGTAGTTACGTCCCGTTTGACCCGTGTAAATAACAACAATCCATGCTCGGCTAAATACTGTTTTTCGTTAGCGTCATTTTCGGTTTTCCACACTATATTCCTGCGCACTGATTCACTGGTTCTGTGGCCACGGGCCAATCAAACAGCTGCATTTGCGGCAACTGGCGACACCGACTTTACTTGCAAGTCTTCAAAAACCCGCCTCCACGACCTGCTCCGCTCCTCTGACCCCCGACAACCCCATTTACACCAAACACACGTGAGCCGCCTGTCAGCAAAAGTTGCCAAACTGGTTCAGACGGGCGACCCTCGGCCTGGTGTGAAAGACCCTTTAGACGACTGTTCAGGAGGAAAAGAATCACCTGGAAGTGACTCTGTCTGTGTGAACGAGCTATTACAGCTGTAACGACAAACATCTACAGTTTATACAGTTTGTAAGCAGCAGCAGGAACAGGTCACACGTCTAACACCATCTCTCCTCTGTCTCCTGTCTCTCTGTTTTCTCTTGTATTGTGTTCTTCAGGCTGGTGGTCCCAAACAAAGGCTACTCGTCATTGGATCAGAGTCCTGATGAGAAGCCCCTGGTGGCTCTAGACACAGACAGGTCAGTGTCTTCTCAGTCTCTTCTCAGTCTTTCTCAGTCTTTCTCAGTCCAACCTCCGTCTGCTGTGGATTTAAACACGTCATTTTACTCAGACTGGGCAGAAAAGATAAACTAAAGTGTTCTCATCATGTGTGGTTATGTTAATGTGCCGTGTGTGTTTCAGTGACGACGACTTCGACATGTCCAGATATTCTTCTTCTGGATACTCCTCAGCCGAGGTGAGATGTCTGAGGGAGCAGGTACTACTACGTTTACTTTGGTTTGAGCATCAGACACAGAACCATCGTAGAACTGCCATGGAACCATCCTAGAACCATCGTAGAACCATCGTAGAACTGACATAGAACCATCGTAGAACTGCCAAGGAAGCATCGTAGAACCATCCTAGAACCATTGTAGAACCATCCTAGAACCATTGTAGAATCACCAAACCATTAGCCTTCAGTGAGATGTCTGAGGGAGCAGGTACTACTACGTTTACTTTGGTTTGAGCATCAGACACAGAACCATCGTAGAACTGCCATGGAACCATCCTAGAACCATCCTAAAACCATCCTAGAACCATCGTAGAACCATCGTAGAACCATCCTAAAACCATCGTAGAACCATCCTAAAACCATCGTAGAACCATCGTAGAACCATCGTAGAACCATCCTAAAACCATCCTAAAACATCCTAGAACCATCGTAGAACCATCCTAAAACCATCCTAAAACCATCGTAGAACCATCGTAGAACCATCCTAAAACCATCCTAAAACCATCGTAGAACCATCGTAGAATCATCGTAGAATCACAGAACCATTAGCCTTCAGTGAGATGTGTGAGGAGCAGGTTCTACACTCACTGTGGATTGAGTCATTCCACGTAGAACCATCGTAGAACCATCATAAACTGCCTTCCACCATAATAAAATACACATTGTCCAAATTCGCATAAGTAAAGGGAATAAAAAGTCAAATTAATGTCCGTTTCCTTTAAAGCGTGTATCAGGTGTTGTTATGGATCTGTTTAACCGCCTAAAATAAAAGACTTCTGTCTTTGTTTTTAACACAAATTCTGCGCTGTAGAAAGTACAAGCTCTTAATCACCACAGTGTTGGACAAACATAAAGTTTGAGGAGTTATTTGATCAGACAGCGCTGTGCTTCTGGGCTGTTTAGTTTTGTTTGGTGCACAACGATGCAGTTTGTGTTTTTGGAGTATTTTAGACAAAACAACTCAGTCTGTTGGATTATTTAGTCTTTGTTCATCACCTCCGTCTCTCTCCAGAGTCGCTGCAGCAGCAGATCTGTAACCCGAGGGTCCTCTTCATGAGTTCATATGAATAACTGCGTTCACAGCTTCAGCCGTTTTAAAACAAAATCCACCTGAAGAAAGCCACGTGTAAACTTTATGTGCATTAGGGATTCTAAACGCGACATTTGGTGTTTCCACCTCCCAGGACTTACTCCATACTTATGCGCTTTAAAATCAAGGGGATGGAAACGTGATCGTAGAACCATCGCAGAACTATGCCTGGGCAATATTGTGATAAAAATCTAATCGTGAGCTCACTGTTGTGACAATCTGCTTTTCTGATGAAATCGGGATTTTCCCATTTCTCTATTAAATCTGTTCAAATACAGACATTTTTCCCCAACCTATTTTTCTCAGCCTCAGATTTGCCAAGTTTTCTTCTATATTTTTCAAAGATTCATGAATTTTGAAGGTTGTGTTTTTTGGCTGCACTTTTAAGTCATAAAACAGGTGGAATTGAGCTGTTTTTCAGGTCTGATTTAAAAATATAATGAACTTGTAGCATATTTTCATGTTAAAAGTATTAATGTTACAAATTGCAAGAAACTTGTATTCTGGAGATACACAAAGTTTTAATTATACGATTACTTTTATTTTTCGCTTGTTTTTCTCTATAAATCTGGCAACACTGATCAGTATATGACGGCTGGATCTAGACATTTCTTTCTAAAAGAGCAGATGATTTTATTTACCTCAAAATAAATTTGAAAATAGACAGTTTACAAGAATCGTGATAAAATCGAAATCGTAATCTGGTTCCAAGAAAATTGTGATTTTAATTTTTGCCATATCGCCCAGACCTACGCAGAACCAATCATAGAACCATCATAGAACCACAGAACCATTAGCCTTCAGTGGGATGTGTGAGGAGCAGGTTGTACACTCACTGTGGGTTGAGTCATTAAACGTAGGACCATCATAGAACCATCGTAGAACCATTGTAGAAGCTCATTCAATCAAACACATTTTTTTCTTTGTTTTGAACGTTTCTTTGATGATTGTGTTGGAGATATTTTCAGTAATTGCAGCTCAGTGACCACAGCTCGTTTAAACCCTGTGTCGTGTCGTTCAGAGTGTTTCAGTATTCACGCTTCATGTCTCTGCTTTGACTGGAATGTTCCTCTAACACTGCAGATCTTAACATTTATTCACTTACAGATGGTTTATTTCTCAAACTGCAGGTTCTCCTCTCCACAGATCTGACTTTACCTCTGAGAGAAACATTATATCAGACTGTTAAACTTTCAGCCAAAGCAGAGAAAACTTCACACATCTCACTCACGTCTCGTTCTTTTTGTGTTTTTGGTCTGAACTGTTTCTCGTGTCACTTTTCCAACTTAAGATCCGTTTGTGTTGAATGTTTAAGATGTGTTTGTGTTAAAATGTTTGTGCCTCTTTCAGCAAATCAACCAGGACCTGAACATCCAGCTGCTGAAGGACGGATACCGATTGGACGAAATCCCCGACGACGAAGACCTGGACCTGATCCCGCCCAAGTCCGTGAACCCGACGTGTATGTGCTGCCAGTCTGCTCCGTCGGCCGCCTGCCAGATCCAGTGACCGGCCCCGCCCCCTGGACACAAGCCCCGCCCACACGAACACTAGCCCCGCCCACGCAAACACAAGTCCGTGAACCCGACGTGTATGTGCTGCCAGTCGGCTCCGTCGGCCGCCTGCCAGATCCAGTGACGAGCCCCGCCTCCATGTGGACACAAGCCCCGCCCCCGCTGACACACGCCACGCCCACGCAAACACAAGCCCCGCCCACGCAAACGCAAGCCCCGCCTCCCTGAACAAAGCTCTGTCTCCAAACCTCAGACGAGCGTTTGGAGGCTGCTGATTCTTCTACAATAGTCAGAGGTGCAGGACTTTCTCCCCCTTCGACACAAAACATCTCAACACTAGATCTGCTTTAAGAATAACTAAATCTAAATCTAAATCACTACATTTGTATTAGAACAGTATGAAAAACACTAAAGGTTTAACCACATCGTTCTGCTGAATCGTCTTTCTAACACTGACCCTGGAACTGTTTCTGGGCCTCGAGCCTCATGTTGAGAACCCCTGCTCTTTAGTCTGTTTCATCTATGGCGACGACCAGCTCCGCCCACAAACGAGCTTCACACCCAACAGTTTGTTCCTTCACTGAATCTTCACATTCAACTACTGGAGCTCCGGTCCCACTGCAGGACGTCCAACTACACTTCTGAAGCTCTGATCCTGGAGCTGTGATCCTGCTGCAGGACCTGGACCTGGAGCTGCTGTAATGCTGCGTTCAGACCAGACAGCGTTTAAGCATCTAAATTTGTGCGTTAAAGTGTATTTTGACGCAGAATATTTTGGAAACTGACGCCCCAACAGGCGCCTAAAACGCCCCGACGTGCTTCTTCTGGTTCCCTCTTGTTTGTGTCAGTGTTTGTTTTGCTGGTAGACAGATCACAGAGAGAGAGAAGGAGAGAGAGAGAGGCTGCTGTAACTTTCTCTTTCTCCTCCAGACAGTTGTTTTGCTGTCTCTGTCCTCCTCCAGTGTCACGTCCTACAGCAGGTTTAAACATTTGGAATAGATCCATGTGAGGCGTTGTCAGTCCAGATCATGTCCATGTGGTTTGTTTTGTGTCGCCAGATTTTCAGAGCAACGTGCGACCAAGTCTTTGAAAAAAGACCCAAAACAAGCGACTTTTAGTTAAAAAAATGTGTCACTTTAAAAGACTTCAGAGACATGAAGGCCCCAGACGCCAAAACATACCCAACATTCACCTGAACATTCACCTGAATGCTCCAGACGCTCAAGAGTTTACACTGACTGAACATGAACATGGAGCAAAATACACAAATAGACTGTCTGGTCTGAACGCAGCTTTAGACCTGGAGCTCCGGTCCCGCTCTCTTCTTCCTCCTTCTCTTAAATTTAAAAACTACAGTTTCTGTCTCCACTAGAAATAACCTGTGGAGGTCCAAGTCCAACCTTCTCCAGCTCCGAGGCTTCTGCAGGCCTGAGCTGGAGCAGGTCACATATTTGTTCATGTTTTAAGTCGATGGGACAAACTCTGACTCCTGGAAGCTTCACAGAAAAGACTGAACTTCACTCTCTTTCCCCGTAAACGTTCCTCAGACCTGATAAAGTCCCTGCTCTGACTGAAGCTCGTCTGAAGCTCCGTCTGAACCTCTGTGTGTGACTCAGACAAACTGATGAAGCAGATGTTCTAGTGCAGCTCCTCCTATGGCTGGACCTGTGCTTCTGGAACCTTCTGCTGCTGCTGTTCCTCTGTCTCTGCTTAAACCTGCTGTTCACTACGGCAGATGCTCAGATGCATGTTCTGACTGAGGAGGCTCGTAGAACAAAGAACGTACAACACATACATCACACACACGTCACACACACGCAGGACTGAGCAGGACAAACTCTGCACAAAGTTCTGGGACATTTAGAGTTTGAGCTGAAGAGACTGGCCTGTGTGGAACCTAAAGAGACTGAGAACCTCCAGTGTGAGAGAGCTGCTGCAGGTTTGAACGTTCTCAAGGTAAAGTTTGACGAACACTTGGAGCTGGACAAAAGCAGAAAGAACAGAATGTGAGTTGTCTTTGTCTGATTGTCACAGAAAACTCTCGGCTCCTGCAGAATGTTCAGAATCTATGTCTCTGTCTTCCTGTCGCTGACGTGACTTTTCCTCTGGAGCGGCTCGGTTTGGCTCGGTTTGGCTCGGCTCAGGCTGAAGCAGGACAGAGTGTTTAGTGATATTTGTCTTTAGACTCGGCTGATACTGGATGTGAGCCTGAGCTGAACATGAAACTCAAATGTTCTCAGTGATTGTGTAAACCTTCTTGATCCTGTTTCTCCAGATCAAATGAGTTACAGTTACTTAGTGTTAGTTAACGTCACAGAATCTCATGATTTATTGGATTTTTCATGATTCCAGTCGACACATTTCTCACTTTTCCTTACCCCAGGGACACACTGCAAGCGTATTTCGCGCTACGCAAGCCCTACGCGCGTTAAAAATAGCCCAACGATGCACGCGTATCGTTTAGAAAACATGCAAAGTTAATGAGACCGGCCACACACCCGGCGCTTGACGCGCGTAGCGAGCGTGACGTCGTGCGAGTGTTGGGCGCGTGAGAATCGGGAGCGAAAGAATCCAACCTATTTTTTTTGTCGCTTGACGCTGGCGTAGCTGCGTAGAAGCGTAGAATACAGAGAATACAGAGAAATCAGGCTTCTACTGTTGTATGTGTGTACTTGCCATCAGCACCACACGTCCTGGGACAGACCTGGGACAGGTCCTGGGACAGACCTGGGACAGGTCCTGGGACAGACCTGGGACAGACCTGGACTGTGTGACGGAGCCCTGCTTCAATAGGACTGCCTGCTTGAGTTTTCATATTTACTATTGAAAACCTCGCGTTTGCCGTGATCAGCCGGTCCAGAGGGGAAATAGAAGCCTATTCATGTGATTATTTTCACTATAGACCTGATACATGAGCAGAAACACAGACAGACAAACTTGAACAGTTTTCCCATTGAGAAACACAGACTCAGTGGCTCGTGATGACGCACCACAGACGCACGAGGCATCTGCTGCGATTGGCGGTGTGGCCACCCATGCGTGGACGCACGGCTGTAGTTTCGCTTGTTCACGCACGTCATTTTTGTCGCTTGCTGTGTGTCTGGGCCCTTAAGTTTGTGACTCGTTTGATCAAATCCGACTTTGGGAATGTGACAGAAACATTTAGACATTAAAACTGTGTTCATACTTATAGTCTTTGGTCAGGACTTTAGGAGTGTCCAATTGGGTTTGGTCCAAAGTCCATGGTCTGGACCCAGGTCTGGTCCCGGCCAGTGTGAACATGTAAGTTCAGACTTTAGATCAAACTCCGGTGAAGCGTCAGACGTTCAATCAGCACACACACGTTTGTTTTGCAGAAGTACGTAGCTCTACTTTAATGAACTGTGGGAGAACTGAACAAAACATCAGAACACAACTGCTGCTCCAGACATTCAAACGTTTCCTTGTGCGGTTTTGACCATAAATACACCAATAATCACCACTACTTCTGATTCTAAGAGCCACTGAAGCAGAGAAAGTTTAGTCAAAACAGACACAACAACACGGACTAAAGTGTCAGGTTTGAAAAGACAAAACAAGCTAAACACAGACTTAAATCTGTCTGTGGCTCTGGCTCAACTCTCTTTAGTCTAAATAAACTCCACACACAGATGATTCTTCTGCTTTTAGTCCATCACAACCTCTGAAGAAGAAATAATAATGTTTATATATATAATCTTTTAGTTTTGGCACGTTAATGAACGTAGAAGAGAGGAAAAACATACCCACACGTGACCGATAAGCCAATGAAATGTTCCGCCAGCTAAATGCTGCGTCTGATTGGTCGAATCCTCTGTCAGTCTGAGCTCAGAGCCAATCAAAAGTCGGGACTTTCTGGAGCCGGTGTGTAACTGAACTATGAGAACAGAAGACTTCAGAAGGATTTTCCATTGAGAATGGACTCTGAGCAGAAACAGTGATGGTGTCTGGGACTAACCCAAACCTCCAGTAAAACGGTGAAGCGGTGATCGAGTCTCAAACTGCGGCGGCTCCAGGGGAAGAGTCACGTTTTATTCACTTTACTTTAGTTCTGTCTTTTCTCTGATTCTTACCAAACCTGTGAAAGTCAAAACACATTTCCACGGCTCTGAGAAACGTTTAGAAGATTTGAAAATAGTTTGAGTCTGATTTGTGCAAAAGAAGCTTTGGTCTGTTTCCAAATCGAATTTACAGAAAATGTTCTTAGAGATTTCCTCCAAAACGATCTTTTTGTCCATTTCCTTCTGAGGTTAAATCGACATTTTCACTTTGTCCAGGTTTATTGATATTTAATCCAAATCTGGTTTAAAAAAATCACAAACTAAAGACCAAACTTTAGCCAATCAGAGAGAAGAGAAGATCGGAATTATGATCAGTATTTTGGGTTTTATATTTGTGTTTTTAGGCTCAATAATCTGACTTTAATCTGACTTTAATCTGACTTTAATCTGACTTTAATCTGACTTTAATCTGACTTTAATCTGACTTTAATCTGACTTTAATCTGACTTTAATCTGACTTTAATCTGACTTTATTCTGACTTTATTCTGACTTTATTCTGACTTTAATCTGACTTTAATCTGGTTTTATTCTGACTTTGTGGAGAAAATGAGGGTGACAAAATAACTTTATTGATAATACTTTTGTTTACATGGACGACAGTAAAAGAAGTTTTGTTTCTGACTGAATGGAAGTGTAATGCTGCAGCTGCTTTGGGCCTGAGGCGGGTCCAGCTCCACTAAACACACTACAGATTATCTTCACATGTTTAGTTCCAGTGTTTGTAGTTTTCAGGAGTCGTTTTGTTTATATTGTTTTCTAATTTTATCAGTGTTTCTCTAGTTTTCGTCTGTTCTCCCGCCTAAAGCCCAAAGCAGCTGTTTAATCTTCACACAGACGGTTTATTAAAGTTAAAGTTTGAACAAAAAATCAGTTTTTGTGAAGATTGAAACGACTGGAACCTTCTGTTTACATTTATCTGACTTTTTCTGGTTTTGTTCTGATTTTGCCAAGTTTTCTAAAATTCTCCTTTAAAACGGCCAATAATATTATGTTTTATTAAAACTGTAAACGCCCTGTTCCACCTTGTGATGTCATCAGAATGTGACGTCATCCAAACGCAGAGAGAGAGAAGCGTTTTTAAAGGGACGCCGTGGAAACTTTCTGGAGCTGAAACAGGAAGTTGAGTCTCCGTGTGACTCCGCCCCCCGTCGCCTGTCTCCACGGCGATGTGCTAGAACGCGCCTCTCCACAGATCTGACCCGGAGCTCGTCGTCTCCATGGTAACGAGCGAGGTTAAAGCCAGACTGTGGGACATTCTCTTCGTTCGTGTTAAAGGGACAAACTCAGACCAAACTCATTTTAAATCCAGTGTTTTTGTTTGTTTGTTTGTTTGTTTGTTTGTTTATTTGTTTGTGACACAGTTTACATTTGAACATCTTTTGTGTCTGTTTTTAATTTAAAGAAATGTTTTATTTGCAGAAATGTTTTTAATATGATTTATAATTCTAGTTCTGACGATGTAAAAATGTTTAGATATTTAACTCTGTTTGTGTCAAAGTGAAACAATAAAACAAACTCAAACACTTTGGATTGTGTTTTAGTCTCTCCTCTCCATCTCTATTTCTCTCTCTCTCTCCCTCTCTCTCCTCTCTCTCTCTCTCTCTCTCCTCTCTCTCTCTCTCTCTCTCTCTTCTCTCTCTCTCTCTCTTCTCTCTCTCCCCTCTCTCTCTCCTCTCTCTTCTCTCTCTTTCTCTCTCTCTCCATCTCCCTCTCTTTCTCTCTCTCTCCTCTCTCTCCTCTCTCTCCCCTCTCTCTCTCCTCTCTCTCTCTTTCTCTCTCTCTCCATCTCCCTCTCTTTCTCTCTCTCTCCTCTCTCTCTTCTCTCTCCCTCTCTCTTCTCTCTCTTTCCCTCCCTCTCTCCTCTCTCTCTCTCTCCATCTCCCTCTCTCTCTCTTTCTCTCTCCTCTCTCTTTCTCTCTCTCTCCTCTCTCTCTCTCCTCTCTCTCCTCTCTCTCTCCCTTTCTCTCTCTCTCCTCTCTCTCTCTCCCTCTCTCTCCTCTCTCTCCTCTCTCTCTCTCCCTTTCTCTCCCTCTCCTCTCTCTCTCTCTCTCTCTCTCTCCTCTCTCTCTCCCTTTCTCTCCCTCTCTTCTCTCTCTCTCTCTCTCCCCTCTCTCCTCTCTCTTCTCTCTCTCTCTCTCTCCCCTCTCTCCTCTCTCTCTCTCTCTTCTCTCTCTCTCTTAGGCTTTATTCAGAGAAATTTGCTCAGACGATTGAAGAGAAACCCTAAAATCTAGAGTTAGTTTGAGGTTCATTAACTCAGACTTAGTTAAACTCAGACTTAGTTAAACTCAGACTTAGTTAAACTCAGACTTAGTTAATCTCAGACTTTAAACAAACTCAGACTTAGTTAAACTCAGACTTAGTTAAACTCAGACTTAGTTAAACTCAGACTTAGTTAAACTCAGACTTATTTAAACTCAGACTTAGTTAAACTCAGACTTAGTTAAACTCAGACTTAGTTCATCTCAGACTTAGTTAACTCAGACTAGAGTTCTGGTGAAGCAGACGCAGGTGTAATAATCTGAGTTAATCTGATCTGATCCTGGAGCAGATGGTCCTGAGGCTTAAACCCAGACCAGAGACTCAGACACAGACTCACAGACTACTACGCCACGTCTCCAGGAGGTTACCGGTTCTACTGCTGCACCACGTCTCCAGGAGGTTACCGGTTCTACTGCTGCACCACCAGACCAGGCGGTTACCGGTTCTGCTCTGCTGTAGATCAGACTCTGAAGAGAACGTCACACACTGTACTTCTACCACATCTCCAGGAGGTCTCTAGTAATCCTAACCTTCGCACCAGGAGGTCTCTGGTTCTGCTGTGACCCTGACACCATGAGGTTGCCGGTCCTGCTCCTGCTGATCTCTGCTGCTCTCCTCGACGGCTCGGCTCTTCCGGCCGTTTCCTCGTACGAGTTCACGGCGTTTAGGATGCAACAGTTCAACCTGGGACAGAACAAACACGGTGAGAAGAGAAAACCACCAGACACCACAGAAAAAAACACAGAAAAACCACAGCCTCCAGGTCATTTCTTTAAAACACTATTTTAATAAAACTACAAATACTTCCAGGTATTTGTCCTGTATTTATAGAAGTGATGATGTTAGAAGTGTTTTGGAGTAAACATGTGATTATATCCAGGGTTCACTTTAAACTCATGTTCTACTAAAGTCACAAAGTGAAAAGGTTGTGGATGTGAAGTTAATAAAACACAAACATGACGGTGGATTAAAGACACAACTGTGGAGCTTTTAGAGAAAAGTCCATGTTCAGAATCTACAAAACATCGACACATTTGACCGACACTGGTTTTACTTTAGAATTCTGCTGCAGCTCCAGTCACAAGATGGCTGCCATCACCACGGCAACAGAGGCAAACTCGCTCTAGTGTTGTAATGAAGAAAAGCAAAATGTACAGAAGCTCAGTGTTTTCAGTTGAATGAGAGATAGATAGATGATAGATAGATAGATAGATAGATAGATAGATAGATAGATAGATAGATAGATAGATAGATAGATAGATAGATAGATAGATAATAGATAGATAGATAGATAGATAGATAGATAGATAGATAGATAGATAGATAGATACATAGATAGATAGATAGATAGATAGATAAAGATAGATAGATAGATAGATAGATAGATAGATAGATAGATAGATAGATAGATTAGATAGATAGATAGATAGATAGATAGATAATAGATAGATAGATAGATAGATAAAGATAGATAGATAGATAATAGATAAGATAGATAGATACATAGATAGATAGATAGATTAGATAGATAGATAGATAGATAGATAGATATAGATAGATAGATAGATAGATAGATAGATAGATAGATAGATTAGATAGATAGATAGATAGATAGATAGATAGATAATAGAAGATAGATAGATAGATAGATAATAGATAGATAGATAGATAGATGATAGATAGATAGATAGATACATAGATAGATAGATAGATAGATAATAGATAGATAGATAGATAGATAGAAGATAGATAGATAGATAGATAGATAGATAGATAGAAATAGATGATAGATACATAGATAGATAGATAGATACATAGATAGATAGATAGATAGATAGATAGATAGATAGATAGATAGATAGATAGAGATAGATAGATAGACTTTATTAATCCCGAGGGATATATATATAATACAATATTTGTATCGTGTTATTATTTGATTGTTATAAAATTTCGTGATGCAACTGAAAAAAATAAAGTAGAGATTGACAGTTCTGAGCTTCAGTAAAAAAGGAATAAAACCTGACACCTCTGTCTCTGACCAGAAACATGACATGAGTTTTAAACCTTTTAAAGCCGATCATTAAGGATGAGATTCAGTTTTCACGAGAACAAGATGAGATCAGGCGTTGGTTTGTTTTTTTAGTAAAACTGAAAAATATCCACTGTTGTTTAATGTTTTGGGCTTCTCAAGATCAAGACTTCATTTTCATCTTTTGTCTGCACAATCTCACAGAAAGATCTGGTCTCATTCATCAGTGACAAACACGAGCTGTAACTGTGACTGAAACATGGAGGCAGATGTTCTCAAAAGTTCAGTTTTAATCAAATGTTCTGCTCAAAGTCCCGTCATGTTTGTTTGTTTGTTTAGAAAACTTTAAGATGATGCCACAAACATAAATCAGGCCAGAAAAATAACCGGTACAGTTCAAACCTCCCTGTGTGAACTTCCACAGTCAGAGGAGCCATGGTTCTGTGGTCCTTCTGCTGGTGGTTCTTCTGGTTCTTTAGTTCTCTGGTTCTCTGGTTCCAGGTTGCAGAGGGGCCATGGTCGTGGCTGAAAGCCGAGCTGCAGAAGATCCAGCTCTGAGCAGAAGATGTGTCCTCATGAAGGTCTCAGACTTCACTCCAACAACTCCTGGAAGCTCAGAACAGAAAGCAGCCGCTGTTTTAGTTCTTCTGCCGAGGAACATGAGCCTCCTGGGCCAAGAGGAGAGACGGGTAAGGGATAAGAGAGGAGAGAGGAGAGAGAAGGGTGAGGAACACAGGGGGAGAGAGGGGAGGAAGAGAGAAAGAGAGGAGAGAAGGGTGAGGAACATGAGCCTCCTGAGAGAAGAGGAGAGAACGGTGAGGAAAACACAGGGAGAGAGGGGAGAATGGTGAGGAACATGAGCTCCTGGGCCAAGAGGAGAGAATGGTGAGAGAGGGGATGGGGAGAGAGGGGAGGAAAGAGGAAGGAGGGAGGAGGGTGAGGAACATGAGCCTCTGGAAGCTCAGAGAGCAGAAAGCAGCCGCCGTTTTAGTTCTTCTGCCGAGGAACATGAGCCGATGAGAGAAGAGGACAGAGAACGGTGAGAGAGAAGAGAAGAAAGAGAAGGGTGAGAAAGAGAGAGAGGGAGGGGGGAGTGGACAGGAGGGAAGGGGGAGAGATGGGTAGAGAGAGGAGAAGGAACAGAATAGATTTCACGAGGCCTTTGTTTTTAAAAATGCTCCGAGGTCGAGTTTTTCAAATTCCGTCTTCCTCTTTTTGGGAAATAAAAACAGTCCTCAGGAAACAGAGATCATCCTGAAGAAGCTGTGTTTGGCCACACGATGGCGACACCGACCTTTTTCCCTCGGGCTGTTCTCTGATTGCTCCAGATTCAGGGGCGGTTCTTTACCCAATTTCCAGATGAACTGCTCAAGTGTTTTGCAGGCGGAGCTTGATGAGTCTCCGTAGGTCGTGTACAATGAGCCGACACAAACCTCAGAGAAGCGATGAGCCTCGGGTTACGTTCTTCAGTCAAAACCAAACATTTTGATATAAATTTGTGCAGTTTTTTTTCCCATCACCACGAATCGTCAACACCGCGAGAATGTGCCACAGCGAGTTTTGAAGTCGTAGCTCAAATCAGATTTGAATAAAACCAAAAAAGACACTCAAATGTAGATTTGCTCCAAACGGGGAATGAGTCTGTTCCCCCTGGATTCAAATCACAACTCCAGGGTTGCCAGATTTTCAGAGAGCAACAAGCGACCAAAACCTTTGAAAAAAAGCCCAAACAAGCGACCTCAGACCCTCAATAAGAAAAAGTAACTAAAATAATTCAATTATTAAGCACGATGCGTTACGGCAGAGCGAGAGTTACTGATTTAGTCAGATTTTAAAAGTATTTGATCACTAGTAAAGACTTTAAAGACTGAAAATATGCCTAAAAGTTCATATTTTTCATTAGTGAGTATATTTCTGTGAATAAAACTGGGAAAATGTCAAAAAATCACCTTGTTCATGACGTCAAAATGCCGCTCAGGAGCAAGCCCAAAAAAACGCAACCCGCGAACTGTTAAAATTCACAAGCGACTTTCCAAAAACAGAAGCCCAAAGTCACTATAAAGAAGCGGACTTGTGTAGCACTTGGCAATCTGTCACGCTGGGCATCATGTCTCCATCTCCAGCCCCTGAAGGTCCACATCCAGCCTCTGCCCCTCACACTCTACCAGGGTTAAAGTTCAAACAGCCAGACTCCTCATTCAACCCCGGCTGTGTCAGTGGTCTGAAACCCTGTGGTGAAGGAGGAAAAGTTCACGGACGCCCAAACTATTCCCTGATGTTCTCCTCTCCCCCGTTCCTCACCCTTTCTCCTCTTCTCCTTCTGGGCCGACAGAGGGAGATGTGTGAGGAACAGGGGTTACTTTAGACAGACTCAGAGCTGAAAACAGAGATATAAAAACACAATCATAGAGTCAGAGGAAGGTTTTGGTTCTTCTTCAGGACCTCTCTCAGACTCAGACTCAGACTCAGACATGTTCTTCTCATGTTTCAGACGTTCATGGAGACCGAGGCCCTGGTTCTCCGTCAGGACCTCCTCATGCCTCTCTACGTTGCTCCTGAAGACGACCAGCTGCTCTTCATGTACCAGGAGCTGCAGCAGACCGTGGCCTCCAGAAGCTCCTCCATCTTCAGCCGAGGTACGTCTTTATGTTCACGCTCAAGATTCTGGATTTTAACTCCAGGTTTCCTTTGAATCTGTCTCACAAATATCTTAAAATTATTCTGCAATATTTAATTCATACTGTCCTCTTTTCTTCTCCCAAATCTCCTCCTGCTCCTGGTTCTTCTTCTTCTCCTGCTTTCCTCTGGTTCTCCTTCTGGTCTTGTTCTTCTCTTGGTCCTGGTTCTTCTCCCGGTTCTTCTCCTGGTTCTTTTCTTTGTTCTCCTCCTGGTTCTTCCCTGTTCCTGGTTCTCCTCCTGGTTCTCCTCTGGTTCCTCAGTTCTCAGGAGCATGGTGACGTCCACAGGTTTCCAGATCCTCGTCATTAACAACTCTCCCATAAAACCCACGACTGACACGACTGTGAGCGTTCTGGAGGGTAGGAACAATAGGATCTTCTCTCAGACTCCGGGCCTCAGGACCCGGGCCTCACGGGCCTCAGGGCCTCAGATAGGCTGGGTTTACCTGTAGAATATCGTGATATGATTCCATTTGCACCACAACTTCAAAAAAAGCCAAAACAACCATCTTGTCACCGATTAAAGAATTTAAAACTCGTTTGTGCTTCATATTTCAGTCGTTAGTGGAGATATTTTTATGGATCAAACTTCAAACCTCTGACTGTCGACATCATAAACGACTTTCCAAATAAAAAAGCCCAAAGTTCCTATAAAGACGCAGACTTGGCAACTCTCTGATCTCTCTAAAACCTTGAACAAAAGTCAGTTAAGCCCAGACTGTGGAGGCTCTGCAGAGGCTCAAACACAAAGAATCAAAGAAGTCAAACCTGGTGGAACACAGAATTAGAACAATGAGAAACACTTTATAGCATCGTCAGCTATTGTTACCCGCAAATGTTCTCTTTTATATCGCGATAAACGTTTTAGCCTTATTGCCCTGCTCCAGCCTCAGACTCTGTTGTGTCTAAAGTGTTGTTTATGTTTATGTTTATGTTTGTGTTTGTGTTTGTGTTTGTGTTTATGTTTAGGGAGTCCTGGAAGGTTCTGGAGAAGATCTTCCCACCATCGTCATCACGGCTCATTACGACTCGTTTGGACTCGCTCCGGTCAGAAACTTTACTTTCACTTTAAACACTTAAACTCACAGATTTAAAACTCAAAGGTCTGATTTATTCAAGTCAGCAGCTAAAGTGCAGGTTAAACAAATCTTTTATGTAAACTTTAATATTAGAAGATGTAACATATAACACAAAACAGATCTGCACCAGCTCAAACTCTGCATCTGTAGTGTCTGTGAGAATGAAACATGTTTTTGCTTCACTAACCCACAACTCAAGGCCCGGGGGCCAGATGCAGCCCTCCACCTCATTTCATGTGGGCCCTCGAGGTCTTACCTCTGCCGTACACTGACTGTGGTTTGATGCGAGGCGTGACTCGCACAACTCACACAAGACTTAGAAAGTGCTTAAAACCAATGTGCCCTCGTACACAGACCTCGGTGCAGTGCGAGTCACGTCCGACAGTTGCGCGAGTGTGTGGAAAGAATCCGTAGAGGGTCTATTTTTGTCGCAGCTCGCAGCGGTCACGGACGTCATGGCGCATAAACGATCTGTACCACAGGCCGATGACGTCATCCTCTAGCGCCGTTTGTTTACATGTCGCGGTGAAGAGTGGATCAAGCGCTGAGGTACTAATGCTGTAGCGGCGAAAATAGGTCCTGCGAGTCGTTATATCTTTGACATAATGAGGCAGACCAGAGTTTCACCCCGTGATGCTCCCTCCGCCAGGCTTTGGATTAAAAACCATGTGGAGCAGCAAAAACAACAGGACACGAGAGACTTCACAACTTTTCTCTCCGGGTCATGATGCTAACTAAAGGTAAGCGCATTTTCACAAAGTTTGGTGCAGAGTTTCTTCCTTCTTGTGACAAATATCAGCGCTCACAAAGGGCTTGTAGCTAAAGTCGTGAGAACTCCCGTGAATCCCCGAGTTTTTGAAGTATCTCCAGCGTAACTACAGACGCTCTCTCCTCTTGGCCGCAGCACAGTCGGAGCGCCGCAGCACAGTCGGAGCGCCGCAGCACAGTCGGAGCAACGCAGCACAGTCGGAGCACCGCAGCACTGGAGACCGCAGTCAGTGGGGATACCAGTCGCAGTAAAAACGTACTGAACTCGACCCGAACTCGCATCGCAGTCTGTGTACGGGAGGCGTTATGGGTTTACTTTGTGGCAGGAGTAATCTGGGAGTCTAATGAAATGATTGGTCTGAAACGAGGAAGTCATTTTCAGACTAAAGCAGATTCAGTAAACGTCACTTTAATAATCAAATACAACTATTATTTGTAGTATTTCAGCGTTTAGTAAGGTTACTTTTACTTACAACTGGCCCTTCGAGGACAATTGTGGGCCCTTTGTCAAAATGAGTTCGACTCCCCTGCACCAACCTGTTTTGGCACCTGAGCAAACGCTTGATAAATCTGATACAAAACTGTTCTGACTCTCCACAGACCTGACTCTCCACAGACCTGACTCTCCACAGACCTGACTCTCCACAGACCTGACTCTCCACAGACCTGACTCTGTGTTGTTTCAGTTTGTTTCGTTTGGAGCCGACTCAAACGGCAGCGGCGTCGTTTTGCTGCTGGAGCTGATCCCGACTTTTCCACAAACTGTACCAGAGCCAGAGAACCAGGCCCAAGTAAAAGGGTGAGTCAAACCCAGGCCCAAGCCTGAGTCAAACCAGGCCCAAGTGAGCTCGTACACCAAACCAGGCCCAAGTGAGTCAAACCAAACCAGTCCCAAGTGAGTCCCTAACCCAGGCCCAAGTGAGTCAAGACCAGGCCCAAGTGGAGTCCAAACCAGGCCCAAGTAGTCAAACCAGCCAAGTTGAGTCACCCAGGCCCAAGACCGTGAGTCAAACCCACCACCAAGAGTTCAATAAACAACTAAAACAGAAATATAAACTACAAACACAACGTCTACTGACACTGGGTTTGTAACTGACGTAAAACAGTTGTAGCAAAGCAGCTAAACAACAGGACTTTAGCTTGAAATCCCACACACAGTTGAACTTATTAAAAGATGTTTTTGAGTCGTTTGTTGCAGTTAAAATGTCCTGAATCATCAACTGTTTGTTACAGACAAGCCGTGCCACCGACCAACAAAGAAAATACACTGAAGAAATGCCTCATTCTAAAAGTTGAGGAGCATTTTGGGAATAAAATGACGTCAGTGCAGAAGCTCTGTGTAGAATTCTGTTTAAATGTAGAAAATTTTCATTAAAACACTATTTAAATCTCTCAGTTTCACTAAAACTGTCACAGAAGGAGCCACAGCGCCACCTGCAGGACAAACACAAACACCTGCAGACTCTAAAGTGTCTGATTTATTTAATATTTTTGTTTCAGATTTAATCTCCTGTTTCTTTGACCGGAGCTGGAAAATACAACTTCATTGGAACCAAACGCTGGCTCGAGGAAACCTGGACCATGCAGGTGATCACAGACCTTACAGGTGTTCAGTCACAGACCTTACAAGGTGTTCAGTTTAAGAGGCATGCAGGTGCTCGCAGACCTTACAGGTGTCCAGGTCTAGTGTCTGATAGAAGACCATGCAGGTGTTCAGTGATTCAGAGTGATTTAGCTGTGATTCCTGTTTCCAGCAGCAGAGGGAGACAAAACTCACTCAAACACTGAAGAACAAACTAAAGTCAAACATGTTTTTGTCCAAAGTCAAAGTTTATTCTTCTGACTCTGAATCTGTTGTGTTTTTATAAATCTAAAAACACTGTTCTGGATGTTTGCTGTGGCTCTCCTCTCCACAGATTCTGACTCTTCAGCTTTAGACAGATGATGTTTACTTCTGCTCTGACGGTTTGTCCTTTGTGTGGCAGGTTGAGGGTGGGCAACTATTAAAGACGGGAGAAATAATTGACCTAAAAAAAAGAAANGAGGTCTGGAGGTGATATCCATAGTTCCTGTGAGGTGAGGTCCTCTAGAGGTGAGTGTTCTCGGTGAGGTCCTGAGGTGAGATGTGAGGTTGCTGGAGGTGAGTGTGAGGTCTGGTGAGGTGGAGGTGAGTGTGAGGTTCTGGAGGTGAGTGTGAGGTTCTGGATGGTGGTGTGAGGTCCTGGAGGTGAGTGTGAGGTCCTGAGTGTGAGGTCCTGGAGGTGTGTGAGGTCCTGGAGGTTGAGGTGAGTTGTGAGGTCCTGGAGGTGAGTGTGAGGTCCTGGAGGTGAGTGGTGAGGTCCAGTGTGAGGTCTGGTGAGGTCCTGTGAGTGTGAGGTCCTGGAGGTCCTGGAGGTGATGAGGTCTGGGAGGTCAGTGTGAGGTCCTGAGGTCCTGGAGGTGAGTGTGAGGTTCTGGAGGTGAGTGTGAGGTCCTGGAGGTGAGTGTGAGGTCCAACAGGACTCTGGAGGTGAGCTTCTCTCAGTCTGTGGACCTCAGACCTCAGGACAGTTTTTTGGTTTATGTTTATGTTTATGTTTGTGTTTGTGTTCTGTGTTTATATTTGTGTTTGTGTTTAGGGAGTTCTGGAAGGTTCTGGAGAAGATCTTCCCACCATCGTGGTCACGGCTCATTACGACTCGTTTGGACTCGCTCCGGTCAGAACTTTACTTTCACTTTAAACTAAACTCACACACTTAAATCAAACCAGCTGCTAAACTACAAGAGCAAAGTAAAAAAACATGTTATTTATGAGCAACGTACAGATTATATATCACACAAAACAGATCTGCACCAGCTCAACCTCTTCATCTTCAGTGTCTGTGTGAAAGAAACTAGTTTTTGCTCCACTAACCTGTTTTGCACCTGAGCAAACGCTTGATAAATCTGATCCAAACTGTGATGAAGCGCCTGAAGCCTGGTCTCGTCTGCTTCAGCTGCGTCAGAGTCTGTTTGTGTGTGTGTGACTCTCCTCTCCACAGACCTGACTCTCCTCTCCACAGACTGACTCTCCTCTCCACAGACCTGACTCTCCTCTCCACAGACTGACTCTCCTCTCCACAGACCTGACTCTCCTCTCCAGACCTGACTCTCACAGACCTGACTCTCCTCTCCACAGACCTGACTCTCTCTCCACAGACCTGACTCTCCTCTCCACAGACCTGACTCTCCTCTCCACAGACCTGACTCTCCTCTCCACAGACCTGACTCTCCTCCACAGACCTGACTCTCCTCTCCACAGACCTGACTCCTCTCCACAGAACTGACACAGACCTGACTCTCCAGACTGTATTTGTGTGACTCAGTTTGTGTTTGTTCTTCTGGGTTATTGGAGCTATTTGTCTTTCTTTAGTTTAAGTTTAAGATTTTCCCAAGTTTATTATGTTTTTGCTAAAGTTAATTTTTTGTTTTATTGTCTTTATTTTCTATCCTGATTATTACCCTTTAGATTATTCTCATTAGTTAAAGGGACTGTACTGATTTTTGCATCCTTAAAATGTAAACAAACAGAAATAATTCATTTTCAACTTTTCATTCCGGCTACATGATTTCCTCACGTAGCTAATGCATTCTGAGCTTCAGAATTGTTCATCATGATGAGTTTTAATGTTTTTTCACAGCTTTTTTAACAGCGAGGTGAGTCACTATGCTAACAACAGTTAGCCACAATGCTAAAAACAAAAACAGAAAAAGCTGCACACAAACGGGATTTCATTAGACATAGACAGGACTTTGGGACTAATTTCCACCTGATTAGATACATTAACAAGACATCAGTGCTAGGGGGAAAATGTTTTTAAATTATTTAGTTGCAAAAAAATTGAGTATAGTCCCTTTAAGTATTTCTAACTATGTTAATTTGTTTTTGGTCACGGGGGTTGCATAAAAAGGCGTAGGTGGGAGGACGCAGCGGTGCATTCTGAGGCACAAGATTTTCTTACCGGCTTAGAGAGACTACATGTAAGCTTGACATGACGTGTAATAATCACCTCAAAGGCATCTTTCTGGTTCTGAATCTTTTGAATGCTGCGTAAGGCCTATGCTGCGTAAGGCCTACCTTGGCAATGCCCCAGTGGCCTTTTGGTTTATTTTAGTTTAGTTTAAGTTAAGATAATTTAAGTTAAGTTCTTTAGTATTTTTTGACAAATCGCCACAATATGGATGTTTGTTTGCTCTCCTCTCCACAGACCTGACTCTCCACAGCTGACTCTTCCACAGACCTGACTCTCCACAGACTGATTCTCCACCAGACCTGACTCTCACAGACCTGACTCTCCACAGACCTGACTCTTGTGTTTTGTTTCAGTTTGTTTCGTTTGGAGCCGACTCAAACGGCAGCGGCGTCGTTTTGCTGCTGGAGCTGATCCGACTTTTCAACAAACTGTACCAGAGCCAGAGAACCAGGCCCAAGTGAGTCAAACCAGGCCCAAGTGAGTCAAACCAGGCCCAAGTGAGTCTAACCAGGCCCAAGTGAGTCAAACCAAACCAGGCCCAAGTGAGTCAAACCAGGCCCAAGTGAGTCAAACCAGGCCCAAGTGAGTCTAACCAGGCCCAAGTGAGTCAAACCAAACCAGGCCCAAGTGAGTCTAAACCAGGCCCAAGTGAGTCAAACCAGAACCAGGCCAAGTGAGTCAAACCAGGCCCAAGTGAGTCAAACCAGAACCAGGCCCAAGTGAGTCAAACCAGGCCCAAGTGAGTCAAACCAGGCCCAAGTGAGTCAAACCCAGGCCCAAGTGAGTCAAACCAGGCCCAAGTGAGTCAAACCAAACCAGGCCCAAGTGAGTCAAACCAAACCAGGCCCAAGTGAGTCAAACCAGGCCCAAGTGAGTCAACCAGGCCTAAGTGAGTCAAACCAGGCCCAAGTGAGTCAAACCAGGCCCAAGTAGTCAAACCAGGCCTAAGTGAGTCAAACCAGGCCAAGTGATCAAACAGGCCTAAGTGAGTCAAACCAGGCCCAAGTGAGTCAAACCAGGCCCAAGTGAGTCAAACCAGGCCCAAAAATACACAAAAACTATTAACTATAAATAAATATTTAATGATAAAGTTTCTTTCTGTTGCTGAAACTTTTGTTTATTAAACTCACTGCACACAGGACCAAAGAGGTTTTATAATTCTTGAGTTTGTCACTAAAACTGCATTTATTTAAATCAGTTTTAGTGATTTAAATAGAAAAAACACAAACACTTGGAGACTCTGATTTATTTAATATTTTTGTGTTTCAGATTTAATCTCCTGTTTTCTTTGACCGGAGCTGGAAAATACAACTTCATCGGAACCAAACGCTGGCTCGAGGAGAACCTGGACCATGCAGGTGATCAGAGACCTTACAGGTGTTCAGTCACAGACCTTACAGGTGTTCAGTCACAGACCTTACAGGTGTTCAGTCACAGACCTTACAGGTGTTCAGTGTCAGTGGTCCCTGTTTCTCTGACTCATAATCTCACACACAGAGTACTTTAAATATGTCAGAGGTATTTTATCTTTACTCATATATTTCATTTATTACCACAGCGTTAGATTGTTTTAATAAATCCAATCTCAGACATTTGCCTCTGAACTTTTAAAATGATGAAAGAAACATTTTTATTTTTACTTTTCTTTAAAATCTAAAATCATCCCAAGTATGTCCACGTACATCTGGTTGGGAAACACTGTGATACAGAACTTACAGGTGTCCAGGTCTAGTGTCTGATAGAAGACCATGCAGGTGTTCAGTGATTCAGACTGATTTAGCTGTGATTCCTGTTTCCAGCAGCAGAGGGAGACAAAAGACAGGTTGGTTTTACACTGAGAGGCGTGTTCCAGTTGAGTTCACAGATGTTCTTTGATTTTGTTTATCTGAGATTTAAATTGACTTCTGTTGAACGTTCAATGTCTCTTCCACTCCGGGCCACAGGAGGCAGCAGACACAAACAGCAGTGTTACAATAATAAAGCTGTAGTTGCACCTGAAAGCCTGGAGAGAAATGATAAAGCTAAACATTTAAACTAACGCTAAGACAGAGGCGTACCAGTGTTGGATGTAGTTTGATCCCAGAACGAGCCACTTCGCTCCAACAGACCCAAGCACCAGCTGCACCGAGAGTTGGACAACGAACCACAAAGTATTGACACAAGTCTTCCTTTAGCTACAATCAGGAGTGTCGGACTGGGGGGGTAAATGGGGCTAGTTTCCCTGGGGCCCAGGACAGGAAAGGGCCCCCAAAAGCATTTTGTTTGTGAGATACATTGTTCCTCTAAATGTGATTATTTGTGATATCAGAGAGCTCCATCTCCTGTAAAACATGACAACAGACTAAAGAAAATGACTGAAAACAGAGGAATATTAATTGGCTAAAATGTTAACAAATACAATAGCACAAATATAATATTATGAGCAAGAGTTTGTAGTTTTCAGTGAACAAATAGTCAGGGTTTGGCACAAATGATCAGTTATAAATATGCATATTAACTTGAATATTGTCAATAAATGTCACAACTTCAACATTATAAAAACATCTAAAATGTCTCAAGGATTTTCTAAGTGTGATTCTGGCCTCATTTAGACAAGTTAGCTTAAAACAAGTTAGTAAAGAATAAGATTAAAACACATTTTATTTTTTCTCGTCTCAGTTGAGTGAAGGCAGTGCTTCCAACTCAATGGTTTTGACACAAAAACATAAATGTCTTGTTTTATAGGCGCTTGCATTAAAAAGCATTTAATTTATATTATATTTATGTGTGGGTTGTAGAAATTAAATAAATTGGCTGTGTATGAATATTCTAGAGAGAAATAAAACCCAAATGAATAGAAAAATGACGAGAGACAACTAAATAAATAAAACACAAGATCATGTATTAGGGGCCCATCACTAAGTTTGTACCTGGGGCCCAGAATTCGGTGCTACGCCCCTGGCTACAAGATCTAACAGAGTAAACATATAAAACAGAGAACTTTATTTACCTGGCCCTCGTGAAACAACTGTGAACCAAAGATCCACCGACAGGAAGCAGAAGCAAGAGGACGCCAGAGCCTCTAAAGCGCTCTTTCATAGTGATTGTTTCTGACGGTTTGTGAGTTTTTGTTCCTTTACGTTGAACATTCTCGTTATATTTGTGTGTTTTTGTTCAGAGTGGAGTCTCCTTCAGGACAACGTGGCCTTCGTTCTCTGTTTGGACACTTTAGGATCTGGAGACGAGCTTTTTGTCCACGTGTCCAAACGTCCTGCACCTGAGAGTCCTCTGGCCGGCTTCACCGCCGTCCTGGAAGAGGTATAAACCATAAAAACACACGTACGAGGTCCTGGAAGAGGTATAAACCCTTAAAACACACTTACACAGGTCCTGGAAGAGGTATAAAGTCTTAAAACACACATACACAGGTCCTGGAAGAGGTATAAACTCTAAAAACACACTTACACAGGTCCTGGAAGAGGTATAAAGTCTAAAAACACACTTACACAGGTCCTGGAAGAGGTATAAAGACTAAAAACACTCTTACACTGGTCCTGGAAGAGGTATAAAGACTAAAAACACACTTACACAGGTCCTGGAAGAGGTATAAAGACTAAAAACACACTTACACAGGTCCTGGAAGATGTATAAACCATTAAAACACACTCACACAGGTCCTGGAAGAGGTATAAAACATTAAAACACACGTACGAGGTCCTGGAAGAGGTATAAAGTCTAAAAACCCACTTACACAGGTCCTGGAAGATGTATAAACCATTAAAACACACATACACAGGTCCTGGAAGAGGTATAAACTCTAAAAACACACTCACACAGGTCTTGGAAGAGGCAGCTGTTCTCTGTCTCTGCTCTTACAGTTGTTCTGTGCTCTTGCAGGTGCTCAGTTCCAGGTTTCCTTCAGTAAAACTCTCTGTCTTTACACCTGTTGTGTGTCTCTGCTCTTACAGCTGTTCTCTCGGGTCTTACAGCTGTTCTGTGTCCCTGCAGGTGCTCAGTTCCAGGTTTCCTTCAGTAAAACTCTCTCTGTCTTTACACCTGTTGTGTGTCTCTGCTCTTACATCTGTTCTCTCGGGTCTTAGAGCTGTTATGTGTCCTTACAGCTGTTCTGTGCTCCTGCAGGTGCTCAGTTCCAGGTTCCCGGCGGTGAAACTGTCTCTGGTTCATAAGAAGATCAACCTGGGAGAGTCGTCGGTGTCTCTGCTCTTATCTCTGTTCTCTCGGGTCTTAGAGCTGTTATGTGTCCTTACAGCTGTTCTTTGCTCTTGCAGGTGCTCAGTTCCAGGTTCCCGGCGGTGAAACTGTCTCTGGTTCATAAGAAGATCAACCTGGGAGAGTCGTCGGTGTCGTGGGAACATGAACGCTTCAGTCTGAGGAGAATCTCTGCTCTGACTCTGTCCAGACTCCAGACGCACAAATCTGAGACCAGAGGGAGTGTTCTGGACGTCAGGTAAGAGAGAGAGAGAGAGAGAGAGAGAGGGGGGGAGAGAGAGAGAGAGGGGGGGGGGGGACGTCAGCTAAGACGTCAGCTAAGAGAGAGAGGGGGGGAAGAGAGAGAAGAGAGAGAGAGAAGAGAGAGAGAGAGAGAGAGAAGAGAGAGAGAGAGAGAAGAGAGGGAGAGAGAGAAAGAGAAGAGAGGGAGAGAGAGAGAGAGAGAGAAAAAAGTGTTCTGGACGTCAGCTAAGAGAGAGAGGGGGGGGAAGAGAGAGAAGAGAGAGAGAGAAGAGAGAGGAGAGAGAGAAGAGAGAGAGAGAGAGAGAGAAGAGAGGGAGAGAGAGAAAGAGAAGAGAGGGAGAGAGAGAGAGAGAGAAAGAGAAGAGAGGGAGAGAGAGAGAGAGAGAGAGAGAGAGAGAAAGAGAAGAGAGGGAGAGAGAGAAAGAGAAGAGAGAGAAGAGAGAGAGAGAAAGAGAAGAGAGAGAGAGAGAGAGAAAGAGAAGAGAGAGAGAGAGAGAGAGAAAGAAGAGAGAGAGAGAGGGAGAGAGAGAAGAGAGAGAGAGAGAGGGAGAGGGGGAGAGGAGAGAGAGAGAGAGAGAGAGAGAGAGGAGAGAGAGAGAGAGAGAGAGAGAGAGAGGAGAGAGAGAGAGAGGGAGAGAGAGAGAGAGGGAGAGAGAAAAGTGTTCTGGACGTCAGGTAAGAGAAAAACACTTGGAGCTGATTGGTTGAATCGTAGGTTAGGGTTGAGTTTGTATTAAACCTTCAAAGTCGTTTCAGACTCACAAAACTCTTCTGCCTGAAAGTCTTTCAGCTCAGACACGAAGAGTTGAACAGAAAAAGAGTCTGAGGTTCTTCACACTCAGACTCTTGAACTTGAACTTGAACTCACCCCAGAGTCTGGTCTCTTACACATGAGCTGTCCTTATGTTCTGTCAGACTTTTACTACAGTCTGTTAGTCTGTTCTGTGTTGGATTCTTATGTTTGTTGTTTATTTTCTCAGATGTTTGTTGTTTATTTTCTCAGATGTTTGTTGTTTATTTTCTCAGATGTTTGTTGTTTATTTCTCAGATGTTTGTTGTTTATTTCTCAGATGTTTGTGTTTATTTCCAGGTGTTTTGTGGACGACCAGAGGCTGAGGAGGAACTCTGTGATCGTGGCTGAAGCTTTGGGACGTTTCATGTTTAATCTGTCACATCTGGTCAGAAAAATCACACTTTTCTCTTTAAATGTGTTTGTTTTTACATTAAAGTTTGTTTGTTTGTTTGTTTGTTTGTTTGTTTGTTCAGGGCTCAGCCAAAGACTTGCAGCTGTTCAGAGGAAAACTGGTGAGACTCTTGTTTCTTACACTTCTGTTTTAATTCTGTCGTGTTTCCTTCTCTGGAACGAGAGTCTGCTCGGTCTAAACCAGGTCTAAACCAGGTCTAAACCAGGTCTAAACCAGAGCCCTGTACTACGAAGCTAGATTTGGGGTTTAGCGAGGTAAGTTCTGGGTTAAACCTGGTCTGGTCCTACGAAACTGGGTCACTTCCTGTCGGGGCAGATCTCTATGGCAACATGCGGCAAACTCATAACCTGCTCCGGACCAGGATAAGTTCTGAATGAGTTAAAAAGACGAGGCGCTGGCCAATCAGAGACGAGAATTAAGCCGTTTGTAAAGAGGGAGAGAGGAGAGAGAGAGGGCAGCGGAGAAATGAGGAAATGTGAAAGTTACGGCGTTTTCTTTTATATCAATGCGATGCACACGGCACGTAACCTATTTATTAAGAGCAGGATGAGATCTTAACAGTGACTGAAGAATCCAGTTTAATCTGTGATGATTAATAAATTCTTTCATTGTCAAGAAATAATGAACGACTGCACTTTGTCACATTTGGCTGTGGATTTTTACGCATCACTTTGACTCAGATAAAGGACACAGCTCATTCAGACTAAACGGTCGATCTATTAAATGTTTGTCATGTCTGCACATTTGTGTTTTAGTCTGTTATATCGATGCAGGACATTTAAATGAACTCTGCAGCGTAACTTGTCTGTGATTGGTTGATTAAGCTCAGACTTCATTTGAAGCTGCAGCGTTTCCTTTGCTTAGATTTTAATACTTGTATATTTCACTTCATGATTGACGTTTCCTCACGTTTGAAGTCCGCAACTCGGGTGTTCTGATTGGTCAGTTTGCGTTAACCCCGCCTCTGCTCCGTGAACGCGCACGACTTCATTGAGAAAATCCAGGGTTAACAGATCCAGTTGTGAACTCGTTTCGTAGGACAGCTTATCGAGAGAGGCTCATATCTGGGTTAGTCAACCCGGGTTAGAGAAACTTATCCAAGATAAGTTCAGCCACGTTCGTAGTACAGGGCTCAGGTCTAAACCAGGACTAAACCAGGTCCAAATCTGGTCTAAGTCTCAATCTAAGTCTGATCTAAACCAGGTCTCTCTCTTGCAGGAGGTCCAGGAGACCCGGATCTCGGCCTTAGTCTCGGTCTTGGCCTCGGTCCCAGGGCGACTCAGCTCCAGAACCAGGATCCAGACCAGGTCCTGGTCCTGGACTCGCTGGAACAAGAATTCAGACAAAACCTGAACAAAGTCCAAAGATACAACTTCAGGATGGACAAACGGTCAGAAAAAACCCCACAATACAGCTTTAACAGTCCCACAATAAAGCTTTAAAAAGTCCCACAATAGTCTTAGTTTGAGTTCTAACACTAGAGGGAGTTTTGTGGCGGCCATCTTGTGACTGGAGCAGCAGAACTCTGTGTTTGTGTCTAAGGTTGTGTGTGTGTGTTTTGTGCAGATGTAATTAGACTCTGAAGTGAATAAAATTATAATCAGTCTCATGTCTTTGTGTTTCCAGAGAACCAGAAGTGACTTTCTTTGACCAGATGAAGCAGACCATCGTCATGTACAGGTCAGACTCACAAGTACAGGTCAGACCCACAAGTACAGGTCAGACCCACAAGTACAGGTCAGACCCACAAGTACAGGTCACAAGTACAGGTCAGACCCACAAGTACAGGTCACAAGTACAAGTGTCAAGTTTCTTTATAAAGCACATTTACAGTCAACACGGCCTCAAAGTGCTGCACAAAATAAAATAGATTATGAAGTTAGTTTTAAAAATGATAGACAGAGAAAGTAACAAATTGCAAAATACATTTAAAGTAAAAAATAATGCAAACAATTAGCATAAAATTGCCAGAAGAATGTTCAACTCATCCTGAGTTAAAAGCCAAAGCAATAAAGGGTTTTCAAAAGACATTTAAAATCCTCAACTGAAGTGGAAAGTGTCTACATGACAATTATGAACCCGACACGTTTTACTCTGAATCTGAATGTTTGAGTAATCACAAGTCAATCCAGACGAGTGGGCGGGGCTAGGTGGTAGGTGAAGACGCTGGAGCAGCAGCTGCAGGACAAGATGAACTCAAACATGTGGGTTAGGGTTTAGGGTTAGTATGTATGACTCACTCCAAATACGACTGTGAGTAAAGTAAAGATGAGAGACACTGTTAGAACAGGTTCAACACTCAGAAAAGTACATTTTACACAACACGTCTCTTTAAACAAACAAACAAACAAACAAACAAACAAACAAACAAACAAACAAACAAACAAACACATGTGGCAATGCGAGGTGTTGTTTAACTTAATAAAATAAATGAAATGAATTTAACTTTAGTTGTAAATTAATAAAAAAACAAAAGACCAACAACGCCACCGAGTATGACCCGGAAAATAACTAAAAATAACTAAATAAAAAGGCAACACAGGTTCGTAAAATTGACAGACAGAGGCAATGTTAGAAAAGAAAAATACATATTAATTTTATTTAAATGGTTTCTGTTAAAAGTTGGTTCGCGTCCATACTTTCATTCATAGTCCATAATTTTGTTGTGTTAAGTCCAAACCATGTTTTCAACGGTCCAATCAAGCAACATGAGCAGCACGTGTGTAGTGCAGATAGGGCTGCCCAGGCGCCACCGTCCAGCAGCGGCAGAGCAGCGACTCCATCCATCCAAGAACATACAGACATACACGGACATCAACGGACACCAAAAAGGGGAGGCGGCCAAGCCGTCCGCACCCTGAACACAGAACATAAAAACATTTACAATGAGCACAAGTGACAGAAGTGCTTTTGCGTGGAGCTATGACAGCACACCTACCAGGAAGCATGACACCCCCGACCAGCCACACCGTAGACCCCGAACGCCCGAACTCGTCCGGCTGCACGGCACTGTCGGCGCAGCATCAGCACACTAGAACAATAGCACTTAGCCTTAACATAGCGCCCAAAGAGACTATGATAAACACATTTTGAGATGACGCTTACCCGCAGAGCTTCTTTGTTGTGACCTTAGTTGCTGGCTTTATGCCCTACGCCGCAGGCTTTACGCCCTACGCCGCAGGCTTTACGCCCTACGCCGCTGGCTTTACGCCCTACGCCGCAGGCTTTACGCCCTACGCCGCTGGCTTTACGCCCTACGCCGCTGGCTTTACGCCCTACGCCGCAGGCTTTACGCCCTACGCCGCAGGCTTTACGCCCTACGCCGCAGGCTTTACGCCCTACGCCGCAGGCTTTACGCCCTACGCCGCTGGCTTTTTGCCCTACGCCGCAGGCTTTGCGCCCTACGCCGCAGGCTTTACGCTCCAACACGACGCATTGTTTACAACTTCAACAACTCGAGCTAACTGCGACTGAGCGCTGCACGGCAGATGTGACGAGAGGGAGAGGTCAGGTGAGGGGATCCACTCCTCTTTTATAGAGCGCCCCCTACACCCGATAGGCCAAACGTAGAGCGCTTAACGTCAACTCACTACACACACACAAATCTTTAACAGAGAAAAAGAAAAACACTGAACCATGTTTCTGCAATTTTAGTTTCCACGATTCAGCGACATTTCAGCACAAATAGTTCTGTGTATTTGTGTTTGTTTTATTCTAATGTGAAAAATCAGAAAAGTCACATTTTGTTTTGTTTCTGTTGTTTTTCCAGCCTCACGTTTTGTTCAAACAGAATCCTGATTTCATCTGTTTATGTTTCTGATGTTGTGTTTGTTTGTTTGTTTGTTTGTTTATCTCTGTGTTTGTTTGTTTGTTTCAGAGTAAAACCGGCTGCGTTCGACCTGTTCTTAGGCGGTTGTATCGCTGTTTATCTGGGGCTGGTTTACTCGGCTGTTCAGGTCAAAGGTCACACACATATTTATTCAGATTAAACTTGTATTTTTAACTAAATCCTTTTGTTTTTGTTTCCTCAGAGTTTCGATTCGTTTTTCCTCAAACTCAAAGCCGCCGTCAAAGTCAAGAACAAGTCTCAGTGAAAAGAAAAACAAATGTTCTGTTGCATTTTTTACATTTGATAAAGAATTTTAAACTCAGATTCTGTTGTTTCTTTATTTTTTTTAAATAACAGTCACAGTTTATTGGACGTTTTAAGTTTGATGAAGCTAGAAAATGTGAAATTACAAATATATTCCAGGGGCGGGGCCTGAGACTCTGGGGGGCGGGGTCTGAGATTCCAGAGGGGCGGGGCGTGAGATTCCAGGGGCGGGGCCTGATCCAGTGGGTCCCCAGAGCTTTGTCTGGTCAGAGGGTCAAGTACTAAAAGTAGTTATAAGTGAAACTTTATCAGTAAAAAACTCAACAGTTGTTTATTTGTCTGAAACAAATGTTTTTAATTAACAGTATTAATAAACAAAAACAGGGGGGGGGGGGGAGTTTTGACCGTTCATGAGAAAAGTCTTGACAGCAGATCCATTATTGACGAGGCCGATCGTTTCCATTGATCGACGCTTTGACACTTTAACACGACTGTAACTGTAACTCACCTGAATTATGAATGAACCGCCCCACTGAAGACTAAACACTCAAGTAAAACAACAACAAACAAACAACAAACAGACAAACAGACAAACAGACAAACAAACAAACAAACAAACAGACAAACAAACAAACATACAGACAAACAAACAAACAAACATACAGACAAACAAACAAACAAACAAACAGACAAACAAACAAACATACAGACAAACAAACAAACAAACAAACATACAGACAAACAAACAACAAACAGGGTCAGAACAAGTCACTTCTGTTCAATCATTGATCAATAAATGGATCAAAAAATAGGAAAACTCTACCATAGAGATTTGAAACCAGGTTTGACACAGCGTCAGGTGAATATCCAGGATTCTCTGAGTACTGTACATGGAAACACCAGAACCAGGATACTGTCCTAACCAGGATACTGTCCTAACCAGGATACTGTCCTAACCAGAATACTGTCCTAACCAGAATACTGTCCTAACCAGGATACTGTCCTAACCAGGATACTGTCCTAACCAGGATACTGTCCTAACCAGGATACTGTCCTAACCAGGATACTGTCCTAACCAGAATACTGTCCTAACCAGAATACTGTCCTAACCAGGATACTGTCCTAACCAGGATACTGTCCTAACCAGGGTACTGTCCTAACCAGGATACTGTCCTAACCAGGATACTGTCCTAACCAGGATACTGTCCTAACCAGGATACTGTCCTAACCAGAATACTGTCCTAACCAGAATACTGTCCTAACCAGGATACTGTCCTAACCAGGATACTGTCCTAACCAGGATACTGTCCTAACCAGGGTACTGTCCTAACCAGGATACTGTCCTAACCAGGATACTGTCCTAACCAGATATGTCCTAACCAGGATACTGTCCTAACCAGATACTGTCCTAACCAGGGTACTGTCCTAACCAGGATACTGTCCTAACCACTGTCCAACCAGGATACTGTCCTAACAGTACCCTAACCAGGATACTGTCCTAACCACTGTCCTAACCAGGATACTGTCCTAACCAGGATACTGTCCTAACCAGGATACTGTCCTAACCAGAATACTGTCCTAATCAGGATACTGTCCTAACCAGAATACTGTCCTAACTAGGATACTGTCCTAACCAGGATACTGTCCTAACCAGGATACTGTCCTAACCAGGGTACTGTCCTAACCAGGATACTGTCCTAACCAGAATACTGTCCTAACCAGGGTACTGTCCTAACCAGAATACTGTCCTAACCACTGTCCTAACCAGGATACTGTCCTAACCAGGATACTGTCCTAATCAGGATACTGTCCTAACCAGAATACTGTCCTAACTAGGATACTGTCCTAACCAGGATACTGTCCTAACCAGGATACTGTCCTAACCAGGGTACTGTCCTAACCAGGATACTGTCCTAACAGGATACTGTCCTAATCAGAATACTGTCCTAGGGTCCTGTCCTTGATCGCTAAATGCTCTGCCTCCTATTGTGCTTTTAGAGACTCTAGGAACCACCAGAAGTCCAGCATCTTGAGAGCGAAGTGAACGGATTTATCTACAAACACACGGAACTAGAAATGAACTATTTTCTCTCTCTCTCTCTGGAGTGGGGTTATGTGAGGTTACAGTCTGATCAGGTGCCTCTCTTCTCTTTGTGTCTCTGCAGGAGGTTTGTGTTGTGTTGTTGTGTCTGTCTCTCTGCAGGAGGTGTGCAGGGGTGAGGTATCTCTCTCTCTCTCTCCTCTCTCTTCTCTCCTCTCTCTCCTCTCTCTCTCTCCTTCCCTCTCTCTCCCCTCTCTCGCCCCTCTCTCTCTCTCCCCCCTCTCTCTCTCTCTCTCTTCTCTCTCTCTCTCTCTCTCTCTCCTCTCTCTCCCTCTCTCTCTCTCCTCTCTCTCTCTCTCTCTCTCCTTCCCTCTCCTCTCTCTCCCTCTCTCTCTTTTCTCTCTCTTTGGGGTCAGTGGGTCGGGGGGGTTTACAGTCTCAGGTGGCACAAGTTCTGCTTCACTGATGAACCACAAACATGTTTCAGGTCAGAAACTTCTCACGGACGACCAGAAAGAGAGAGAGAAACAGAAGGAGAGGAAAGAGAGGAGAGAGAGAGAGAGAGAGAGAGAGAGAGAGAGAGAGAGAGAGAGAGAGAGAGAGAGAGAGAGAGAGAGAGAGAGAGAGAGAGAGAGAGACCAGAACACAGCCGCCCCCTGCAGAGACAGAGGCACCTGATCAGACTGTAATCCCCTCTGACCACAAAGAGACAAGAGGAGGTCAGGAGCTTCTCACGGACGACAAGAAATGTAAAAGAGAGAGAGAGAAGGAGGAGAGGAAAGAGAGAAGGGAGGGGGGGAGGAGAGAGAGATAAAGGAAAGAGAAAGAGGGGGGGAGAGAGAGAAGAGACAGATAAAGTGAGAGGAGTCTGCAGGTTCAGATCAGAGTTACTGGAGTCAGTTCAGACTCAGATCCTGGGCTGAGACTTGGACCAGGACCAGGACTCAGACTCTCAGTTCATGCCTCCCTCTCCTCTTCATCCTCTTCATCGTCCTCTTCATCCTCTTCATCCTCCTCATCCTCGACAGAAGAAGATGTTTTGTTCGGTTTATCAGGAGCAGTTTTCGTCTCCAGGTCGAGTCAAAAGAACCGAACTCAGACCCACTTCAGCTCATCGCAGGAACAACCCTCAACCTAAACATGTGAGTACGACATGCTTTGGACACGCTAAAGACACGCTAAGGACACGCTGAGGACACGCTAAAGACACGCTAAAGACACGCAAACAACAGCCTAAACATGTGAGTAACAACACGCTAAAGACAGGCTAAGAACTTGAGAACAACCCTCAACCTAAACATGTGAGTAGAACACGCTAAGGACACGCTAAAGACACGCTAAAGACACGCTGAGGACACGCTAAGGACAGGCTAAAGACACGCTAAAGACACACTAACAACACACAAACCCAACACAACCCTAAACAGCCTAAACATGTGAGTAGGACACGCTAAAGACACACTAAAGACACGCTGAGGACACGCTAAGGACAGGCTAAAGACACGCAAACTACAAACAACCCTCAGCCTAAACATGTGAGTACAACACACACTAAAGACACGCTAAAGACACGCTAAGGACACGCTAAAGACACACAGACTTCACACAAACTACAAACAACCCTCAGCCTAAACATGTGAGTACAACACACACTAAAGACGCGCTAAAGACACGCTAAGGACACGCTAAAGACACACAGACTTCACACAAACTACAAACAACCCTCCACCTAAACATGTGAGTAGAACACACACTAAACACACGCTAAAGACATGCTAAAGACACGCAAACTACAAACAACCCTCAGCCTAAACATGTGAGTAGAACACGCTAAAGACACGCTAAAGACACGCTGACTTCCACCGGGAAATCCTGAAGCAGAGAATAGTGTTTTCAAACTTCTTTGTAAATGTTTCAGCTCCAACAATAAGACTGTAACATCTGCTTCAGATTAAACACAAACACAACATCGTTACTTTGTAAAATTCATTGATTTTCTACCGCTTAATCCCGTTAGGGGTCGCGGGTGACTGGAGCCTATCCCAGTGACTTTGGGCCTTAGGCGGGGAACACCCTGGACAGTGGCCAACTCGTCGCAGGGTTAGACAGACAAACATTCACTCTCTCATTCACTCACTAAGGGACATTTACAGTGATGCCCAATGAACCTAAACATACATGTTTTTGGAGGAAACCGGAGAAAACCCACGGTGACACGGGGAGAACATGCAAACTCCACCCAGAGAGATCGTGAGATGTTGATATGGTCTGACCCGGGAGTCGAACCCACAACCTCCAGAGCTCTAACCACTCTGCCACCGTGCAGCTCACTTTGTAAAATATAGAACTAAAAACACATTTAGAGGCTTTAGTACAAGATTTAGTTTATAAACTCTTTTGTGATTCACACAAACATTAAACATCCAAACAGATTGAGCTGATGCAGTGTTTTTGGCAGAAGTGACAGGATTAGGTCATATGTGGGCGTGGCTGCAGAACCAAAACTATCCTCACTGTTTTTTCTGTCAAAGCTGAACTGTTGAAGTCTCAGTGTTGACTTTTTAGAAACACAGAATCTCCAACGTGTCGCTCACAGATTCAGAACAGTCACAGAGTTTTTCATGTTTGTGATGTTTTAGAGATTTTAGCAAACAAAGTGTCTCTGGTGATGAACACGAGACGACAGAGAACATCCTTAAACTGATCTTTTACTGACGTCTGGTGTTTTTCCTCCTGAAGCAGAAACAGAAACTTGTCCTGATTCTGAAGTAAAACTGTCCAAAGAGAAAAACACAGGATGTAGTTTTTCTGTTTAAATCAGATCAAAGTGAAGCAGCAGAAATCTTCAGTTTGAATCAGAGAAATTAGTTTATCAGATGTTTAAAGACTCACTGACAGATTTAAACTCCACGTCTGAAGTTTTTCTGACGAAACAAAGACTTCAGACTTTTACCTTTAGTTTTAGAGTTTTCTATTGAACATGCTGTACATTTGTGTGTTGTGTTTGTGTGTTTGTGTGTTTGTGTGTTTGTGTGTTTGTGAGTTTGTGTCTGGTGTAAAGAAGCCGGAGCATGTTCACTGTGTTTGTGGCTCAGACAAAAGAAAAGACTTTTGTGGAGAGGATGTGATGAATAAAACATGAGCTTTCACCTGAGCAGGAACAGCAACAAAAACATCTACTGTACAGAACAGAAGAGAGACAAGAGAGAGTCTGGACGAACTAGAAATATACAAGAAACAAGTAAAAACAGACAGAGGAGAGTCTGAGAAAGAACAAGAGCAGCAGCAGCACAACTTCTACTGTACAGAACATGAGAGACACTGGAGAGAGTCTGAACAAATGAAAGACAGACTGACAGGAGAGTGTGAGAGAGAAACAGAAGCACAAGGAGAAACTGTCAAAAGAACAAGAGCAGCAGCAGCAGGAGGAGGAAAAAGAACGACTGAAATGTGACTTTATCCAAGAGTTTATCATTTTCAGTGCGACGTCAGAAACAGTAAAAGAATCCGTCAAAGTTACAGACACGACGCAGCTCCAGATGTTCTGCTGGGTCTGGACCTGAAGTCTCATTTATAAAGCTCAGTGTTGTTCCTCAGACATGAAGCAGCTCCAGATGCTCTCCTGGGTTTGGTCTGGATCTGAAGTCTCATTTATAAAGCCTGTGTTGTTCTGTGCATCACTTCTCTGCTTCACTACGTCGACAAAAGCAAAGGTTTCATACATGTTTTGCAAAGTAAATGTACAAAATCTTGACGTGTGAGTAAGAAACTAGACTTGGTGCTACAGCTTCCTCACTCCGACATCACTCACAAGCTCTCTGTTTATATTTGGAGCTGTCAATCAGGAGCACCTCCACCAAGAGGAAGTAAAGCAAAACAGCAAAACAAACCTCATTTTGAAATGTTTGAAATTGCAGCCAGACAAGACTTTTTCACTTTTGCATCGATCAAGTATCAGTTTCGATGAGAACCGATCACTTTCACTGCCGGACATAAAAGTGATAAACTGACCTGTAAAAATCAATATCGACACAGTTTTTATTTTCACAACAAAACAATTTTTGTAATAACTGGCCCTTGGTCGGATCCGGAGGAGAACGGGTAAGGTTAGGAACAGGGTTGGGTAAAGGTTAAGATAAAAAAAACAAAAACATTTATGCCTGGTTAGCAACAGTAAAAAACTCATCACTATGGCAACCAGCTCATGTCTGTCCCTCCGGCGCATACCGTCTTGTACCCGCGTTTGTGATTTGTTAAAACTGTTAACAAACAACGACAATGAATATTGGTTTTCTTCAATGTTATTGGCGAGACGCAAATAATGTTGTAAGTGCATAGCGCCACCTACTGTCCTGGGGTAGGCCTATATCTACATAATATGGGCGAACATCCAGGCCTTAGGGGACTCCTGGTACAGGTCTGCAGCCAGAAGCCACTTCTCACTTTAAGGATGTCTTCAATCCCAGAGTCACGTCTCCAGGAGGAAGAAGAGACTGAGGACTCGTGGGAAACTCATCCAGACAAAGCTCCAGGAGGACCTCAAGTGTCTAGAACAGAACCTCTGGACCTGGAGACCTGAGGACGTCTGTGTTGTACAAACTTTTAGCTGATCAGTCTGAGAGCTGGAGGCTGGAGCTGAGTTTGTCTCTGACCTGATCAGACTCACACTTGCGTCAGACTGAAGTTTTGTTTTTCCTCTCTGGAACATTCACTCTGACCTGTGAGACCAGACTGTGAGGTCTGAGGACGTCTCTGTTTTGTACAAACTTTCAGCTGATCAGTCTGAGTGGATGTGTGTGCGTGTGTGTGTGTGAATCACTTTGACCTGATGTGTCAAACTGAAGCTTTATGGTTGTTCTCTCTGGGACATTTCACTCTGAGTCTTATCTCTGCTGCTCTGGTTTCATCTTTATGTTCGTCTCACGTTTCACCGTCCTCAGTGTCGCAGCTCTGACCTCGACACACACACACACACATGTATATACAACACACACATGTACACAGGAACATACATGTACGTATGCAGACACGCAGACACACGCTGACGCAAACAGAAGGATGAGTTTAATGAAATGAAGAGCAGGAAACAGAAAAGACAGTAAAGTGAAACTGGACCAACCTCAGCACAGCCAATCAGAGCTCTGCGTTCGCTCTCACTTCCTGGACAAAGATAAACCCTAAAACAGGGGTGTCCAAACTTTTTTCAGAGTGGCCCGCAACTTATATCGAGCAGAGGGCCATATATTTCATGCCAGTGAAGTGAATCATTCAAAATATATCATTTTACCTATTTTTAATAAACCACCACACTTTTAATAGAGCCTTAATCATTCATTTTATAGTTCAAAGGAACTAAAATGTGTTTTTTTGGCTATGACAGAGGAATTGCTCAAATTTGACAATAAAAACTACACTTTTTGTAATTTGGGATAATCTTGCAGGAAGTCTGAGGGCCAAAGAAAATTGGTTCAAGGGCCGCATTTGGCCCCCGGGCCGCAGTTTGGACATGGCTGCCCTAAAACATCGTGTCCAGGTCAAGAGCTCTGGTGAAGCTGGTTTAAAGGACACATATGATCTGTTTTTGTGTTTTCTTCTTTCAAACCTGATCTTTGTCTTCATCTCAGGCTCCAGAAACTATAATGAGTCTGGTAAAGCTCACACGACAATCAGGTGTTTCCCACGTCAGGAATTGAGTCAGAGCTCCGTGTGCAGACTGAAAAGGAAATTACACAGGTAAATAAAATCAAGTCTATCCTGCCTGATCTGCTAAAGCTGCAGAAATGCAGTGTGAAGGATTTATGGAGTTACATCACAGATCAGGTTCAGAAAAAAACAATCTCAGACAAAACTTCAGCTGTTTTTGACGAGGAAGTCATTTTAAAAGAGGAATAAAACGTCACAAAAGCTGATTCAGTTTAACATGTTTGTAAAGTGTTTGTTGTGATACAAAAGTGAACGAGTCTAAATCTCCAGACTGACAAAGTGTCACGTGAACTTTCATGTTGTGTCCAGTTTCTCTTGTGGAAGTGAATTTTGAGGCAGAGTATTTTCTAAACTTGACGGTCACTTTCTATGTGTCACGCTTTTACAAAGGTTTAGTTTTACACATGGACACATCAGAGAGAGAGAGGCTTTTACAGAACCAGAGACATTTGGACTTCACTGGAGCCTCCAGACTTCACATGAAACTGGAGACAGGACCGGCCCTGGGCTCAGGCTAACTAGACCAGGCTGGGCAGGGCCATGTTCAGACTAAAAACAGTGGTGGAGGCTGGACTTCCAACATTAGTAAAACAAATTCTTTTTATTCTAAACATTTCTACGACAGATTATAGAAGTCTACAGATAAAAAAGTGTCTAACAAAATTTAAATTTTTCTTGTGTAATTTCGATTGTAATCTCATAAAACTTAATAAAATAGAGGGATTTTTTGTTTCTCAACACGGGTGATGCGTACACACCCCGCCTGTAGAAAGAGCCTCCGCACATCGACACAAACAGTGGAAACAAGTCACAAAAGCTCCGCTATCAGCTAACGTCAAGAGTTTATCACTTTGTGAAAACAAAAGTTCTGCTGCTAAGTTAATATTTATGGATGAAATTCGATCCTACGACCCTTAGAAGTTACATTTAGGTAAGTGAGAAAAACGGCGAGAAAAACACTGTCTGGAGCTTTAGAGGACAGACGCCTGATTTTTTTCTCCAACCCACTTATGCCAGACACCATCACTTTGCATTGGTGGCTATGTTAGCAAAAGTTTATATTTTAAAATATTTACTTATGGGATTTGGTTAAGGTTAGGGTTAGGATTAGGGTTAGGTTTAGGTTAAGTTAATTTGGTTAAGTTTAAGGATTTGGGAAAGGTATGCTAATCAGGAAGCGGCATAACTGCGTTGGGAAAAATAAAGACGCAGGACAGACGTGTGTCAGACCGGTTCAGACCTGATGAAAGCAGCTGCTGTCGTCCTGTTTCGTTGGAGATGAGCTCTTTCTGCATGAGGCAAGCGCAGTAGGGCAGAGTAACGTCGACCCAAAATCCCTATAGCTTCTTTTTATGGCGTCAACTTATTTTTAAAAATACTTTTTTTTATGAGATATTTTTAAGCTTCAACTATAAGTTTATTATAATAATTTTACAAGAAAAAAACCCAAAACTAAATATTATCAGGACATACACATATAGTAATATAATAGATAGTATTATAGTAGGTTTTTATATTTATTACAATCTTCATGATTAAAAAAATACATTTAATATCTTGTAAAACTTCAAGTTTGAAAAACAGCTTTTTATGGATTTGACTTTGTTCTCATAAAATTGTGAATTTAATCTTGAAATGTTTTTATTGTCATTGCCCAAGTTTTTGTCTCTTAAACTTCTGTTTCTCAAAAACACTCCAGGGACCGGACTGAAACAAGTCACAGGCCGTATTTGGCCCCCAGGCCGCAGTTTGCCAGGTCTGAACTAGAGCACCATCTGGTGGTGAGGGCGCCACACTGCAGCCCTGAAACAAAACTAAAGTTAAACCACTCATGAGCTGTTTCTTCTTACGTATAAGATATAAGATGAGTCTTTGAATCCAATAATAAAGAGTTTGAGTTTTAATCAGGAGCAGAATGCAGCGTTCTGATTGGCTGAGCTTGAGTGGTCCTCTCCAGTTTCTCTTTAAATAGGAAAAAAAGGGTTTTAAGTCAAACCAAAACTTACATATTGATATTAACCACGTGTTGAAGGATTTAGTTGTTGAATTTAAAACCTAAATGACCTTCTGCATCTTTAAACGTTCTCACAGGGAAACTGGCTCCGCCCACATCATGACATCATTTGTTTGTTTGTTTGTTTGTTTCAGGACTTCCTGTTCCCGGTGAGTCTGAAGCCCAGAGCTCAGCGGCGCCCCCTGGAGTCTGACAGCAGCAGGACGGCCTTTCCTCCAATCAGAGCCAGAGTAGAGCGCCACCTGCAGGACAGAAGCACTCAGCTCAGGATGGACACAGACACACAGCTGCCTCTGGTGACGATCCACCGACCTGAGACCAGCCCTGCTAACGCTAATGCTAACGCTAGGGCTAACGCTAATGCTAATGTGGGTGAGAAAAACAGGTATGTGCACCTTTAGGGCCTGATTTATTAAGCCAGATGCTAAAATATTTCTGTGCCTTTTACACAAACCTTAATATTAGAAGATGCACAAACAACAGACAAAAGAAAACAGATATGAACCACCTTTAGCTCTGCATCTTTAGTGTCTGTGAGAGAAAAATATCAACTCTGCTAAGGTTTTAGTCCCACAAACCTGTGTTTGCACATGAGCAAACGCTCGATAAATCTGGACCTCAGAGGAGACATTAAACTAAGAACAAACGTTTAAATTAAAGACAAATGTTCTGTGTGACCTAAAGTTTAAAATCAAACACATAAAACCTTTGATCTTCAGGTGAAACAAACAAAACCCAGAACATTTATGTGTGAAAACGACTAGGCACTATATCAGGGAACAGAGAAGTGGAGCGTCTAGAGCCCAAGCTCAGAGGCCGACTACATCCAGACAGAGCTCCACCTCCTAAACCAGCTCATGCTCCTCCCACAGAGACAGGCTCCTCCCACAGAGACAGACTCCTCCCACAGAGACAGACTCCTCCCACAGAGACAGGCTCCTCCCACAGAGACAGACTCCTCCCACAGAGACAGGCTCCTCCCACAGATACAGACTCCTCCCACAGAGACAGGCTCCTCCCACAGAGACAGACAAGCCTTAGCGGGGGGGGACGTGCAGAGAAATGTACGGTTCACGAACGTCTGATTTATTCATGTTTTCGTGCTGCGTTTACGGTTGTTGCTGTTGCTATGGAAACAAAGGCTCTAGTTTTAGAGTAAAAACAGAACAAACTCGAGCCTGAGGAGTTTTTGACCTTTGACCTGTCCACCAGAGCAAAGCAAACACACGACGTCACATGAGCCTCAAACACTCGGAGAGTCTCAATCACGTTTGTGTCTTTGTCTTTGTTATTTCTGATGAATATGTTTCAGTGTTTGTCTGTTTCAGTTCTTCTTCAGACTCAGCTGTGCAGACTCGACCTTTGACCTCTGACCCTCGACAGAGAGCGCTGTCCTCAGGCTCAGTGGAACACGGGTCAGTCATGAGTTTAATATATCTACAATTACAAGTACAAGTACAAGTACAAGTACAAGTACAAGTACAAGTCTGAGTAAAAGGAGAAGTTCAGGAGTCTTTATTCGTCCGGCTCATTTACAAAACATATTCATCTTATTAAAGTTTGGGTAACTAACTTTTTTAGTTGTAAATAAGTCAACTTTATATTTTTCACCAAAAAGTCTGTGATAAATGCAGCACTTTGTGAATAATGAGCCCACAGAGTCTCTGAATCCAATAATAAAGAGTTTTAGTTGTGATCAGGAGCAGAATGCAGCGTTCTGATTGGCTGAGCTCTGGTGGTCCTCTCCTGTTTCACTTTAAAAGAGAAAAAAAAAGAGGGTTTTATATGAACACTTATGAGAGAAAGTTGTCAGATTAAAAACCTAAATAGTGTTTGCAGAGTGAAAATCAGCCTCTGCACCTTTAACTCTTTCAGCTCCAGTTCTGTTCTCTTCTGTCAGGTCTTTAGTTCATTTTAAACAATCTTCGCAGCTTCACATTAAACTGTTTAAATTGGACTAGACTAGTTATCTGGTTTTCCTGGCTCCATGTAAACGCCCTGCTGGGGAGACAAAAACATTTCTCACAATGAACATATTTTAATGCCTCTATAAACTTACACTTAACACATTGAGTGTGTTGTTGTGTATTTTAATGTTTCAAGAAGTTAAACCTGTTACATTAGAAGAGTTTTGGCCCAATTTATGACACAGTCGCTAAGCAACTCCCTATGACTCGTACTGACCTGTAGAGACTCACACTGACTCGTACTGACCTGGAGAGACTCACACTGACCTGTAGAGACTCACACTGACTCGTACTGACCTGGAGAGACTCACACTGACTCGTACTGACCTGGAGAGACTCACACTGACCTGTAGAGACTCACACTGACTCGTACTGACCTGGAGAGACTCGTAGTGATCTATACTGACCTGTAGTCCAGTCTCTCATGTCTGGTGTCTCCTGTGTTTCCAGAGGCTGCTGCAGTAACGACTCAGTGACTCGTACTGACTCGTAGTGACCTGTAGTGACTCGAGGTGACCTGTAGTTCAGAGTCTCATGTGTGTTGTGTGTTTCCAGAGGCTGCTGCAGTTGTTTCCATCGAGTGAAGTCGTTCCAGAGCGGACACTACACCATCCACCCCGAGTTTGTCTCTGAAAACTTTTATTAAACTTGTATTGTTAGACTTTTATTCAACTCTTAAACATTGTCTGAGAATCAAACCAACGACCTGAGGAAAGAGAGAGAAGAGCCTCAGCGTACAGAATCAAACGCTCTGAGGAGGCAGATGTGACTTTTCTTTTCTCGGGGGAAATTAAACTTGTCTTTTCTGTAAATAATCGGATCAATAAAGATGATTTTGTTAAAGTGATTAGTCTGATTGGTCTGATGGAAGGTTGTGATTGGTTTACAGACACACATGAGCCACAGCGCCACCTGCAGACGTAACTCACACATGAACAAAAACACTTAGTGATGTCATCAGGTGAAAGTGAGTTTTTAACGAGAGAAAAGTGACTTGAACAGTTTGTGCAGGTTTGATCCAGAAACATCGTCACGACTGAAATAAAAACAATATTTATTCATTTTCTACGGCTTGTTCCTGTGAGGGGTCATAGGTGACTTTGGGCCTTAGGCGGGGAACACCCTGGACAGTGGACAACTCGTCTCAGAGTTAAACAGACACATTCACTCACAGTGAAGGTCAATGAAGAACAGGTAAACTCCACCAGAGAGATCAGGAGATGTTGTTGGTCTGGACCCGGGAGTCGAACCCACAACCTCCAGAGCGCTAACCACTCTGCCACCGAGCAGCTCAATAATAATAAGAATACTTTAGAGCAGGGCTGTGGAAGGGCCGGTTGGAGCTGAAACTAACCTCACAATAGTAATAACAGTTGTATTTTAGTGAAATGACAAAGCTTCAGAAGCTTCAGACTCTTACATTACTCCTGCACTAATAGAAGGGCCGCGTCTGGCCCCCGGGCCTGGAGTTTGACTCATGTGACTCACACTGACATGATTCTCACTCGTGATGATGTTGAGTTACAGCCACAGCTGCCCTGGGGCAGACTCACAGACTTTAAGAACATGTTTTAAAGTTTATTATCAAGATTAAAATGTTAAATTATGTCAGAATCATTAGCTCTGGTTCTGCAGCGACACAAGAACTGATTATTCTAGAACTTTTCTATTGAAGAGCTGCAGTCAGAACTCACAGATCCAGACCAAGACCAGACTGAGACCACTGAGGGTCCAGAGACCAAGACCAGACCGAGACCTCAGAGTCCAGAGACCAAGACCAAACCAAGAGCTCAGCCCATCGAGACCAGATCAAAACCATCTTTGTCTGTTTGTACAGATCTTAAGTCTGAGCTGAGTTCTTTAGATTTACAAACTGTACTCACGAGCGTTTCCTCTTCCGTTTGTTTCTATTAAACATTTTAAATACAAACAATCCAGTTGACGTCTCGTGCACAGAGCCTGTAGAGTTTAGTACAAACTGTGTCTCTGTGTCCTGGGGTCCTCCGTGGACGCCAAGAAGAAGAGTTATTGCCGCGGTAATAACTAATGGGGATCCAAAATAAAAAAATATAAAATAAGACCCAGTCCAAGACCAGTCCCAGACCCAGACCCAGTCCAAGACCCAGACCAGTCCCAGACCCAGACCCAGACCAAGACCCAGTCCCAGACCAAGACCCAGTCCAAGACCAGTCCCAGACCAGTCCAGTGTGTTCTGCTGGAGACCCAGGAGAAGAAGCTCCAGATGCCGTTGACAGTCACACCTCTCTCAGTGGGACAGACATATGAGTTTATAGACCCAGTATCAGTCCAAGACCCAGACCCAGACCAAGACCCAGTCCAGGACCCAGTCCCAGTCCAAGACTCAGACCAGGAGACCCAGGAGAAGAAGCTCCAGATGTCGTTGACAGTCACACCTCTCACAGTGGGACAGACACATGAGTTTATACATCTCCATCTGGTTTGGATCAACGTTACAACAGATACCTCGTCTCCTCTGAGCACTAATCATTCAGCTGCTTTGGGTTTAAAGAACATTTACAAATCCCAGACTGACCAGGACCAGACTGACCAGGACCAGACTGACCAGGACCAGACTGATCAGGACCAGACTGACCAGGACCAGACTGATCAGGACCAGACTGACCAGGACCAGACTGACCAGGACCAGACTGATCTTGTACATTTAAGGACCTCACACAACTACATGAGACTGCATCTCCACACTAAGAAGACAAAGAAACAGAAAATCATGTCCTGAGCACTACTATACTTTGGTCACTTTTTTTCACATTTCTCTCTGACAATCTGGCAACCCTGAAGCTCTGGAAGCAGGAGGGACCAGGAGGGACCAGGAGGGACCAGGAGGAACCAGGAGGGACCAGGAGGAACCAGGAGGGACCAGGAGGAACCAGGAGGAACCAGGAGGGACCAGGAGGGACTAGGAGGGACCAGGAGGGACCAGGAGGAACCAGGAGGGACTAGGAGGGACCAGGAGGGACCAGGAGGAACCAGGAGGATCCAGGAGGGATCAGGAGGAACCAAGAGGGACCAGGAGGAACCAGGAGGATCCAGGAGGGACCAGGAGGAACCAAGAGGGACCAGAGGAACCAGGAGGAACCAGGAGGGACTAGGAGGGACCAGGAGGGACCAGGAGGAACCAGGAGGGACTAGGAGGGACCAGGAGGGACTAGGAGGAACCAGGAGGGACTAGGAGGGACCAGGAGGGACCAGGAGGAACCAGGAGGGACCAGGAGGGACCAGGAGGGACTAGGAGGGACCAGGAGGGACCAGGAGGAACCAGGAGGGACTAGGAGGGACCAGGAGGGACTAGGAGGGACCAGGAGGAACCAGGAGGGACTAGGAGGGACCAGGAGGGACCAGGAGGGTTGTTTAAACACAGTATATATTTACTTCAGAAATGTAAAGTTAAATAAAGTTCATTTGGATCAGTTTAAATGTTTACGTCCTGGTCACGAGCCCCCTCCCCTAATCCCCCAGACTCCACTTCCCATGATGCTCCGGGGCGGTGACTCATCCTCTCTCTCTCTCTTTCTCTCTCTCTCTCTCTCTCTCCTTCTCTGGAGAAAACAAACTTGAGACGCGCCGCTGGGACTCGGACTTTCTGCAGAACTGTGACACAAACTCCGCACAAACGGCTCCGGTGAGTGTTAAAGTGACTCCGGTGAGTGTTAAAAGCGGCTCAGATCTTTGTTTAAACTTCACGTTTCCCCGGAGAAGCGGCTCAAACCTCGCGGACACGCACACAGACACGCACACTGACGCACGGTGAGTACAAACTGTCCCGCGGATGTTTTCTGCGCGTTTCTCTGCGGCAGAACTGCGCCAAACTGCGGACTGTTGTTTGTGAAAGTTAAAGCAGTAAACAGCCGCGTGCGTGGACCCTCCAGGCGCATGCGCAGACGCCTCGGACCGTCTTTAACTTTGTGCTTTTTCCTTCTGTCAGCAGAGACTAAACTAAACTCCCGCAGATTGGAATCAGCTGAGCCGCAGAGTCGGAGCAGGTTTGGACAAGTTCTGTCACTAAACCTGCAAAAGATTAGAATCTGCTGTTGTTGTTTTAGACTTGGTTTAGTCCAGGTTTAGTCCTGGTTTAGTCCTGGTTTAGTCCTGGTCTTAGTCACTTTCTCTTGTAAATCTGTTAAAATAATCAGAATAGTTTAATTTTAAGCTACATTAAAACAAGTTTCTTACCTTAAATGAGTTTGTAATGTTCACACAGAATCTGTTCATGTTGCTGCACAAAAAAGTCAAAAGTCGTTAGTTCTTGACAGAAATATTCACTTTCGAATCAAACTTATACTAGAGCCACAATATATTAAAGTTTAGATCATATCGTCTTTCAGAAAAGGTGCAATAATCATCAATCAACAAACATGTGACTAACCTGGTGGTTTTAGTTTCTCCGGACAAGATTTTTAATCAAACCTTTTCTTGATTCAAACAATTCTGTCTTAAAACAGAAACACATTTACTTAAATCAGTTTTTAACTCTAGAGAAGAGAAATCAGAGAGAATCTCTTTAAACAAGTCACATGATCTGAGTCAGACTTGGGTTTTATTCAGAGAAAACATCTTAAACAGTCTTTTAAGATGAATCTGCTTCATTCAAGTCGTTTTATCTGAGTTAGATTTTCTTTTTTGCAGTGTTGAATGTTGGGTTGAAGATGTTAAACATTTGAATAGTTTATGTTAAAATGTGTCACAAATGTAATATAATTTATTATTAGGGATGGGACGATTCACTAAAGTCACGATTCGATTCAGTTTTCGATTTTGTTAGTTTATCTATATTAACTTTTTTTTTTTTCTTAAGACACAAAATAAACCATAAAACATGCCATTTAAAACAGAGCCACTGTTGTTAGAGCTTAGAACTAGAGTTTTTATCAACATTCAAACAGTAAGCAGTCATATTTAGTGTCCATATTTAGAGTCTTTAAACCATCAGTTGTAACTCAACATAATAAACACATTCAGTCAGGTCTGGCACAAGTTCAGGCTTTGTCTATTCAAACATTGTGACTATGTTTGTATTATTGTGTGTTTTATACAAATACAGAGTGTGTGTGTAAGTCAGTGGCTGCATGAACAAAACTGATCGATTACGATTCGATTTCTGTGAACTTCGATCGATTTTCCATCCCTAATATAGACTATAAGAGATTATCTTTCATCATTTCTGTGAATGTTTAACAAACATTTCAGTTTTGTGTGACTCACTTTAATATCTCATAAACAGGTTTATCAGGTGAAGAGGTTTAGATCATCAGATTGAAATATTTCACGATGTCATTATTTAATATGAACCTAAAGGTAAGGGGTGGGGTCATTGAGATTTTCAGTTTTGTCAATCTCGCCCAGCTCAATGAGAAATACATTATCATTAGATTAAGACACTTAAATATTTAATATCAGTGTCGGATGCAGAGAGTTTACTTCTCCAGTAAAAGTCAAAGTTCTGCTGTAAGAGTACAAAAGTACATCAAGTAAAAATACAAAGCTGATGTGGTCAGGGGCGTCGGACTGGGGGGGTAAATGGTGCTAGTTTCCTCGGGGCCCAGGCCAGAAAGGGCCCCCCCAAAGCAGGTCATTTTTGCTTGAGAGATAAATTGTTCTTAAATGTAATTTTTTGTGATTCAGCTGCAACTGAACATTTTGCAAAGAAAATTGCTAAATAAAGTGAAATATTAACTGGCTAAATTATTAACAAATCTAACAGATAGAAATATGATAATATAAACAAGAGTTACAGTGAACAGTTTGACACAAAATGATCAGTTCAATCAAGACGCTTATTTACAAGGTTTTGCGTCGAATATTATCAATAAATCACAATCACTCCAGCAACATTATAATGTGCCACTGGGAATTGTAAGCTTATAACAAGTCAGCTAAAATGGTATTCTCGTTCATTTTACTCTCGTATTTATGCGAGTGAATTCAATGGTTCCAACCCATTCATTTTGACACCGAAAATGCACTAATATTGTGTTCTGTCATCAGATGTGAATCTTACAAAAACCTGTGTGAAATGTAGAATTTAATTAAATATAGGAACTAAACCCAAACGAATATAAAACTATTAAGAGTGGACTAAATAATTAAAGCACAAGATTACGCACGAGGGGCCCATCAACAGTTTGTACCTAGGGCCCAGAATTTGGCACTACACCCCTGGATGTGGTGGTGTGAAATGGCCTGAAACGGTGCAAGAACTGTGATCAAAATAGTATTCAAATGTGATCTTGCTTAAAGGGGACCTATTGTGTTTTTTTTATATATTTAGTAAGAAACTTGAACATATGTAGATCAGTATTTTATATTTTGTTCATTGTAAAACACAAAGTTGGTCTAAAACGGCTTAAAAATAGAAACAGCTCTACTGACTTCCTGTTCAAAACTGCAGATCTGATAAGCCCCGCCCCTTCAGTTTAAAATGTAACTGTAAAAAGCAACAGACTTAAAAATACAAATTATTATTGTTGTAAAGTGTCTCTGGGACAGTTTTGAACCATTTATGCTTCACTTTGAGTTTTAATCTTTTGAAATATATCAAGTAAATACAGACAAGTGGGAGGGGATAGGTGGTAGGTGAGAACGGTGGATTTCTGAGGACTTGAGCTGCAGCTGAATAACAAAACAAGATTACTCAAACATGCAGGAATCAATTCAAATATAACTTTGACTAAACTAATGATGAAGGAAGGTCGTTATAACAAGGCTAAAAACTTAGAAAAGTGAATTTGACAGAATAGGTGAACTTTAACTGGAAAAGTGTTGATGCAGCTAAGCTCTGGCTTTGAGAGGAAAAAGATGTTTGTGGACTAAGAAAAGTAACTCACCTGGTTTTAAGAAGAAAGTACAGACACTTCTTGAAAAAGGTAAAAAGAAAAAGTTAACAGTTATTGTAAAACTCAAGTAAAATACAAATGCTCAAAAAAAAAAAAAAAAAAAAAATCTAAAGTACAGGACTGGAGTAAAAATACTGGGTTACTCACCACCTCTGTTCAGCTGTAAGTCCATAAACGTGTCCATCTCTTCAGTTCAGACATTTAAACATGAACATGAGTCTGTTCCAGTTTCATCTGTTGGGTCGGTTCTGATCCTTTTGGTTTCATGCTTTTTTTTGACAATTATGGTAAAAAAAAAAAACCTAAACATTTTGCATTAAAGTGAGACAAAATGTGACTTTGTGAAGTCTCAACGCTGTGTTCAGACAGTTTTTGTCTTGTTTTGGCCTCAGACTCGACTCAGCTCTGATCCAAACTCATGAACAAACGAACAGAAAAGAGTCACTTTTGTTCCTCTAAAGACGTGAGTCAAATCACAACAACCTGAACCACTAAAGAACAACGACAAAGTGAGTTTATTCTGCTGTAAAACTCTGACCTGACCTGAGCGCTGCAGGTCCTGAAACAGCTCCAGTCATCATCTGTTTTAGTTCTGATTGTAAATGTTCAGAGAAGAGGATGTTTTAGTGGATTAGTCACTCGTTGTGTCTTAGTTTTTGTACATTCTAGTCGGTTTAGCAACATGTTTCCTTTAAGAACAGTAACTTATCATACAAACTTTTACTTTGGGTAGTTGAAATGTACCCTCTGTAGCATGTGCCCAAATCTCTCTTTCACCTTTAACCACATCAGTGTATCGTGCAGCCATTTAACATTTGTTCTATATAGATATTGAAGAACACATTATTTTGAATCATTTGATCAGATTCAAATGTGAACCCATCCTGTTAATAAAAGAGAAATCACAAATCTGATCAGAACACTGGCAGCTCTGATAATGTGTCACGTTTGTTCTTCTAAAGTCCTGATCGCTTGTATTGATCAAAGTCCTGATCACTTGTATTGATCAGTCCAAAGTCTGAGCTCAGGTTAATGTAAAACTGCTTTGTTTTGTTTCAGGTCAATGTTTAACTTTGTCCTTCTGCCTTTGTTTCTCCACAGATCCAGACCCTCCACCAGCTTGAGTTAGACCTGGTTTAGACCTGGTTTAGACCTGTTTCAGACCTGGTTTAGTCCTGGGTTTAGACCGGGTTTGGTCCTGCTTCAGACCTGGTTTAGTCCTAGTTTAAAGCATATCCTGGGCTTGGCATAGATTTATGTTAGACCTGCTTTACTTCTAGTTTAGTCCCGGTCTCGGTCTAAAGCATGTACCAGGTGGTCCCGGGCTAGTCTTAGACCTGTTATAATCCTGGTTTAGACCATGTACCAGGTGGTCCAGGTTTAGGTTAGACCTGCTTTACTTCTAGTTTAGTCCCGGTCCTTGGTCTGAACCATGTACCAGGTGGTCCTGGGCTTGTCTTAGACCTGGTTTAGTTCTAGTTTAGTCCTAGTTTAGTCTTAGACCTGTTCTAGTCCAGGTTTAGACCATGTACCAGGTGGTCCTGGGCTTAGCTTAGACCTGGTTTAGTTCCAGTTTAGTCTTAGACCTGTTTTAGTCCTGGTTTAGTCCGGGTCCAGACCATGTACCAGGTGGTCCCGGGCGGCGCGGGGGGCACTGACCTGGATGCCCTCCCGAAGCAGCAGCACCAGCGAGCGTCGCGCCCCCTGGTGGGCGCCGGCGTGGTGGGCGTGTTCCTGGTGGTCGCCGCGGTAACGGCCTGGTGTTATTACATCGCGTCGCTGAGAAAAGCCGAACTTCTGAAAACACAACTGCTCGACCTGAACAAGGACGGTTACATCATCAGGAACCAGGGCGGAGCCATCGTGTTCAGGATGGACTTCAGGTCAGTCAGGGGGCGGGGCTAGTGAGGGGGAGGGGCCATCGTGTTCAGGATGGACTTCAGGTGAGTCAGGGGGCGGGGCCAGCAGGGGGCGGGGCCAGCAGGGGGCGGGCCAGAGTCTTCAGGATGGACTTCAGGTGAGTCAGGGGCGGGGTCATCAGGGGGCGGGGCTAGTGAGGGGGCGAGGTCAAGCCTGGTTGTTTTATGTGTAAATGTTTCTCTGCTGTCGTCCACTTGACGCAGAAGTCTGGTATTTAGTTGATCGTCGTTTTCACTCACTGCAAACTAATGTTCTTACAAGGACAATACATTTACTACTATTTAGAGGTCCTGGAACAACTCAAGTCAAAATGTTTTTAAGTCATTAGACGAGAGTTCTTCAAAACCTTCATGAAAGCAGTTCTCAATGTTTAGACTTCTGATTCAGGCAGCCTTTACATTCTGGCTAAGACCACTTAGTTTAGTCCAGAGAACGATTCTCCGTGAGACGAGACGAGTGTGTGTGCTACCCGCCGCCATTTTAATCTGACCATGTTGAATGGAGAGGACACAACATTGGTAGTCCATCCTTTATATCATAAAAGCTTCAATCTCTTTAGATCAGTGCTTCTCAAACTTTTTTTGCCGCGCCCCCCTTGGAATAGAAAAAATGACCCGCGCCCCTACCCCGTCTGCAAAAGTACAAAAAAAATGTCTGTCTGTGGTATTTAGGTTTAGAAGCATAATTTTAACACCAAATTATATTTAAAAATGTCTAATTTGTAGTTCAATGAATAAACTCAGTTTTACATAATATTATTACCAGTGTTCATAAGTTTTAATATTTTTAGGATCAGAATGTATAAAACCAAGCTCATGGTTTTAGCTTTAGCTACTCATAGAACTATAGTTACATAACATTTTCAGTCCTGATGAAAACCTGGTCTAGTTCTGGGATAGTCCTGGTTAAAACCAGCTCAGGGCTCACTAAATACACTGTGGGAAGTGAAACGAGCACGTTTTTAACGTTTTCAAAGTAAACATCACAAACACGTGTGTAAAAGTTCGCGCATCGCCGCTGATCGAGCGCTGATTCTGCGCGGGCATGAGGTGTTCTCGGTTTGAAGTCTTTAACGAGCCGTAACTCCGTCATTTCTAGGTCTTTTTGAACGATTTAAACACTCACACGGAGCTCAGATTCGTCTCTGTCCCGCTGTCAGTACAGCAGACCTTTCTTCCTCGTGTCCACTGCAATAACTGCGAGAGAGAGACTGAGAGAGAGAGAGAGAGTGAGAGAGAGAGAGAGAGAGAAGGACGCCGCAGCAGAGCGGGGCACTTTCATTCATGCATCGTGTACATCGAGTTGCGTTAATGACGACAAAATAATTAATCACAACGAACGTGGTGCGTTCGTCTCCTGTTTTATCTGCATCAGTAGCCTTTCTTTTAACAGGATCCTGTCCGTGTTGCTGCTGCAGAGTTGTCACCGTGGAGGCGGTGTTCTCTGTACTTTCTGCTGCCACTCGTATTTTTAAGTGCATTTATCAGCACTGGTCCTCGCGCCCCCCCTGAAGACATTCGGCGCCCCCCTAAACGGGCGCGCCCCACACTTTGAGAAGTGCTGCTTTAGATCCTTGGATCATTTTAGTCCTGCTTTAGTCCTGTTTTTAAACCCTCCTCAGGTCTGGGATTCTGGACCTGGACTCGTGCTTTAGTCCTGTTCCAGTCCTGTCTAAACCCTCCTGTCCTCCTCAGATCCGGGACCCTGGACCTGGACTCGTGCTTTAGTCCTGTTTCTAAACCCTCCTCTCTCTCTCTCTCTCTCAGATCCGGGACTCTAGACCTGGACTCTTGCTCTGAGCTTTAGTCCTGTTTCTAAACCCTCGTGTCCTCCTCAGATCTGGGACTCTGGACCTGGACTCCTGCTCTAGTCCTGTTCCAGTCTTGTCTAAACTCTCCTGTCTCTCTCTTCAGGTCCGGGACCCTGGACCTGGACTCGTGCTCTAGGCTCTAGTCCTGTCTCTAAACACTCGTGTCCTCCTCAGATCCGGGACCCTGGACTTAGACTCGTGCTTTAGTCCTGTTCCAGTCCTGCCTAAACCCTCCTGTCTCTCTCTCAGGTCTGGGACCCTGGACCTGGAGCAAGCTCTGAGCTTTAGTCCTGTTCCAGTCTTGTCTAAACCCTCCTGTCTCTCTCTCATATCTGGGACCCTGGACCTGGACTCGTGCCTTAGTCCTGTTCCAGTCCTGTCTAAACCCTCCTCTCTCTCTCAGATCCGGGACCCTGGACTTAGACTCTTGCTCTAAAGAAGGCGAGATCCTCAGCTGCAGTCGGACCACAGATAACAGACGTCTCTTCTTCTTCATCGAGACGGTTCGTCCTAAAGACACGGTGCAGTGTTACCGTGTCCGGTGGGAGGAGACGGTCCCGAACGTCCCGGTGGAACACGCCATGACGTACCGCTTCGCGCACTGGTACGGCGGCGCGCTGTCGGCCACGCAGCACTGGCCCATCGCCGTGTCGGGACAGCAGCCGCCCAAACCCTTCGTCACCAGCGACATCTACTCCAACAGGAACAACTTCGGAGGTTTGTACGGATTTGAACTTTTACAGAACAAACTCCAACAGGAACAACTTCGGAGGTAATTCTGTCTCTCACACGTTTCACCAGGGTTTGAACTTTTACAGAACAAACTTCCAACATTTCCAGAACCTCATCTTCACACATATTTAGAACCAAGTATTAGTTTTCAGTTGAGCAATCAATCAAGAAATCGAATCGTCAATTATTTGGTCGTTTGTTTTGAAACGAAAGACTGAAAACCAATCTTTTGTCAGTACAACAGAATTATTGATCTACAATTTCAAAAAAATCTAATATACGACACATTTTTGTCCATAAAGACTTTTTGTCTTTTGTTTTTAAAAAGGTTAAACAAAATGTAATCAAAAATCAAGATTGAACAAGGAAAGAAAATTTAAATATATTATTTCCTAGATCAGCCCTAGCTTTCAGTAACGAGTTCATTAAATGAAACACAATCATTTAGTTACCACATCATTTTAAAATCAGTCTTTTTAGTTTTGAACAAATGTGAAAAGGGTCAAAGGTCAAAATGTTTTGTTGCAAAATCATAAATTTAATAAAGTCACTGCAACACATCCAGGTTTGATTTTAGGGTCACTTTTGTTTTCTGTCTTAGCTAAACACAAACAGAATTGTGTTGTAGTAAATCAACTTCCATTTTTAACTCCAAATATTTCATAATTTCCCCAACTTTTCCAAATCCAGTTGAGTTCCAAAACTTTTCCAGGTTTTCCATGACTGTACAAACCCTGCTTCACTCTGTGTCAACCCTCCCATTAGATTAGATTTAATCATGATTCTTGTAATCGGTTTATTTTCAAATGTCTTTTGAGGCAAATACAATCATCAGCTTTTGTAGAAAGTTCCTTCTTCATGATCAATGTCACAGAATGATCAGTGGTGCCAGATTTTCAGGAAAAAACAAGTGTCCTCAACCCTTCAATAAAATAATCATAGAATAAAAATGTTGTGTATCTCCATAAAAACAAGTTTCAAGCAATTTTTTAACATTATTAACAACTTTTAGACATGAAAATATACTAAAAGTCCATTAAATCAGACCAGACAAATATCTACAATCCACCTCTTTTATGACTTTTATGAAGTGCAGCTCCCAAAAAAACAATCTTCAAAATTCATAGGAGACTTAAAAAAAAAAGCCCAATGTCACTATAAAGAAAAAAAAAACTCTGAGGCTGAGAAAAGTAGGTTGGAAAAAAAGTCTGTATTTGAACAGATGGATAAATTAAACAGAGAAATGGAAAATACAGATGTGACGATTTCATAAAAAAAAAAAAGCAGATTGTCACAGGAAAGAGCTCACGGGTTCATTTTTATCATGATATTGCCCAGACCTAACTCCCACTCTGTGACATCACTAAGTGACACAGGTTAAAGAGCACAGGACCAAACACAGAACCCTGAGGAACTCCACATACAGTCTCTGCAGTTACATCAGTGTCTGAAAAAGTAAAACATGTGTCCCCTCCGCAGGGATCCTGGAGAGTTACTGGCTCCTCTCTCCTCCTCTCTCTCTCTCTCTCTCTCCTCCTCTCGCTCTCTCTCTCTCTCTCTCCTTCTCTCTCTCTCCTCCTCTCCTCTCTCTCTCCTCTCCTTCTCTCTCTCTCTCCCTCCTCTCTCTCTCTCTCTCTCTCCTCCTCTCTCTCTCTCTCTCTCTCCTCTCTCTCTCTCTCTCTCTCTCCTCCTCTCTCTCTCTCTCTCTCTCTCCTCCTCTCTCTCTCTCTCTTCTCTCTCTCCTCTCCTTCTCTCTCTCTCTCTCTCCTCTCTCTCTCTGACTCTTTCTCTCTCTCTCTTTCTCTTCAGGGATCCTGGAGACTGGCTTTCCTCTCTCTCCCTCTCTCACACCGTTTCTCTCTCTTCCTTTCTTCTTTAGGAATCCTGGAGAGTTACTGGCTCTCTCTCTCTCTCCTGCCTCTCTCACACCGTTTCTCTCTGTCTCTCTTTCCGTAGGTATTCTTGAGAGTTACTGGCTCTCTCTCCTCCTCTCTCTCTCTTTTCCCTCTCTCTGACTCTTTCTCTCTCTCTCTTTCTCTCCGTTAGGTATTCTCTACCTTAGGGGTAGGCTACCATAAGCTCTGCTTCTGCCTACTCCTTTTGACCTTGTTACTATGTAACTTCACAATGTACTCTGTGAGTGCTCAAATAAACATCGAATGAATGAAATGAATGAATTCTGGAGAGTTACTGGCTCTCCCTCTCCTCTCTCTCTCTGACTCTTTCTCTCTCTCTCTCTCTCTCTCTCTCTCTCTCCTCTCCTTCTCTCTCATACTCTTTCTTTTCCTGGAAAGTTACTCTCTTGTCTCTCTCTTCCTCCCTCTCTCTGACTCTTTCTTTCTCTCTTCTTCAGTATTCTTGAGAGTTACTGGCTCTCGTCCAACGCCACGGCCATTAAAATCAACGGTTCGGTCCCGTTCCACTTGGTTGGAACGACACGGAGAAGACGATGTTGTTTCAGGCTCGTTACAGCGACAGCCCGTTTCAGCCGACGCCAAACGAAGCTCCGGTGGCCGAGCTGAGTTACCGCGTGTGCGTGGGCCTCGACGTCACCTCCATCCACAAGTACATGGTCCGACGCTACTTCAACAAACCCTACAAAGTACCGGCGAAGGTCATGTTCCAGCACCCGCTCTGGAGCACCTGGGCCCTGCACAAGACCAGCATCACACAGGTAACTACAGCGCCACCCTCTGGAGCACCTGGGCCCTGCACAAGACCAGCATCACACAGTAACAGCGCCACCACGAGGTCTTATACATTTACTGCACAAGACCAGTATTACACAGGTAACTACAGCGCCACCCTCTGGTCCACCTGAGCCTTGTGCAAACCTGGGGTCAAAGCATCACAAGTCAAAAAGTCATACTCTTGTTAAGTTAGTTTCTGAAGAGTGTAAATCTAATAAAATAATTACATTACAAAGCTGCGCTGTGATTGGTCCATCACCAAAACATTTAACCAATGATAAGCTCCTGTCATTAACCCTTTGGACTCCTCTGGTCTGAAAACACAACATGTTTTGTTCTGTTTTAAGTCAGATCTGTTTGTGCAAAAACTAAAGTCTCTAAAAGTTTAGTTGTAATAATACTTTATCCCTTAATCAGCAATAATAATGTGGAAGTATTTAGTTTAAAGAGCTGTGTTTCCACAGAGACACACTTCCTCCGGGACAGACAAGAGGACAGTTTGTGGTTTGTAAGATTTGTACGAGACTTTTAGTAAAACAAAAAGATCGATTACGTCTACATCAGGACGTCCAGCATGAAAACCTTCTCCGCCTTTAAACAGTATAATTTAGTTTTAAAATGTTCACAGTTCTATCTTTTCTTGGTCTGACAGGTGGACTTTGACCTGATTAATCATGATTATTGATTAACCTGATCTCTTCTCCTCCCAGGACAAGCTGCTAGCTTACGCCGCTAACATAAAGAAGCACAACTTTAACTGCAGCCACCTGGAGCTGGACGACCGCTACACCAAACGCTACGGCGAGTTCGACTTCGACCCGGACAAGTTCCCCAACGCCAGCGCCATGTTCCAGAAGCTCAAGGCCGACGGGTTCCAGGTGTCGCTGTGGACGCATCCGTTCGTCAACTACGACTCGGCCAACTTCCACCTGGGCGTGGAGCGCGGCCTGTTCGTGCGCGAGCCCACCGGGAAACTGCCCGCGCTGGTCAAGTGGTGGAACGGCATCGGCGGGATCCTGGACTTCACCAACCAGGAGGCTCGGGAGTGGTTCTCGCAGCAGCTCCGGTCGCTGCGCTCTCGATACGGCGTCGCTTCCTTCAAGTTCGACGCCGGAGAAACCAACTACCTGCCCTGGAGGTTCAGCACCAAGATGCCCATCCGCGACCCGAGCTTCTTCACGCGGCGCTACACGGAGATGGCCGTCCCGTACAACGACCGCGCCGAGCTGCGGAGCGGCTACCAGTCTCAGAACATCTCCTGCTTCTTCCGTCCCATCGACCGAGACTCCGTGTGGGGCTACGAGCTCGGCCTGAAGTCCATCATCCCCACCGTCCTGACCATCAGCATCCTGGGATATCAGTTCATCTTACCAGACATGATCGGAGGGAACGCCTACGCCAACCGCACCGAAGGAGGTGAGACACAAGAATACTGCGTCTGTCATAGAAGATGGGACGATATTATTGATCATGATTGTTGTGACCAAAATAATCGCGATTAACGATATTATCACGATAATTTACTAAACGTAAAAGTGCACTGATTCAAAATCATTGAAATATTTATTAGTGCACAATATGTATGTGTTTGAACAATACTTATTGTATTTTGGTCTAAGTACAATCAATAATGATTCAAAGTGAACAAATGTTTACAATGTTGAGCATAAATCTACTAACTTTGTCTCAGAGTCATTAATTAACTTTAACACATGAACCTTTTCTGTGTTTAACCATAAAACAGCTTTTACTGGTTCACAGCTGCAGAGTTTAGATTCTCTTATGATCCACAGGTACATCTGCTGCTTTAATTACGATTAAGATTATCACGATTATGAAAAAACACCACGATTATTTAATTGCGGCTCTTAATTATCACGATTAGTGATAATATCGTTTATATCGTCCCATGATCCCTAGATAGAGCTAGTACAGAGGGTTAGTCTGATCTTTGACCGAACGTAAACCTGAGTTTCTGAATCGTCTGTGAAAACTTAAGGGAAGCTCACCCCCTAAACTCCTCCCACAAACACATCTCAAACACAGCAAAGTCATTGAAAAGCTTTGGGAAAAGGGCAAAGGCGGGGCTTAGAGTGATTGGACTGACAGAAGGTGTCAGTGCTCATTTTTTGAGTGGAAAATACACGCTGACATCACAGAGTCTAGAAATGACTTTTTTAGGAAAGTCTTTGCATTGAGATACAGTTTGTGATGCCACAAATGATCTTAAAACAGCCTGCAATGCTATTTAAACACAATATACACAGTCTAATAACCGAAAAAAGTTGGTTTTGGGTTTATCTTTTCGGCAGACACTGTGTCAACCAGCTTCTGACCAAACATCTTAATCTTTGTAAACGCTGTCCAGATGAAACTTTAAAGACTTTCTACGATTAGAATATGTGCTACACCAGGGATCTCCAACCTGTAGCTCGGGGAGCTAACGGTAGCTCGCCAAAGGATTTTAGAATCATATAAATTATGCTTTATGACCCAAATTCTATTTATTAAGTGCCTATTTCCACTGTAAATGTATCTTTAGATGCATAATCGTGTCCACTTCTAAATAAATGTTGGCTGAATTTTCATATATGCCTCCTAACTAGGGCTGCAACAAACGATTATTTTGATAATCGATTAATCTGTCGATTATTGGATCGATTAATCGATTAATCGGATAAAAATGACAAAATAATAAATATAAGGTGTTTTGCATTTTATTAAATGTATTTATGCAAAAGACAACTTGTGTGCACTTAATGATCACACTGGGCTTTTCTTGAATAAAAAGAAAATACAAAAATAAGTAGAATAATAAGATTTTGCTATTTAGCTACTTCTTTTAATGTGGTTATTATAGGTCTGGGTGATATGGCCAAAAAATAAAATCTCAATTTTTTTGGACCTTTGGACTGCTGCTTTTTATTATGAGCTCATAATATTTTAAAGCATCTATAAAGAATGAGCCAATGAGATTAACTTGTTTTAGTCAGATTAAAACTAATAATAAGTGTTTGCTGCTGCAGCTAATGCATAGGCCTGGCCTACTGTTATTAGCATTTGTATCTATTAGGCCCTGTTAAGATCATCATTATGATTGTTTTGTTTCATATCTAAAAGTTTTAAGTTTGCGAGTGTTCGTCTCTCACTCCTGTCACTCAAACTGGTCGTCATGGTTACTCACACACGGAGGGGAAAGGGGCGGGGCCTGCTGGTGCTGCTTTTTTGGTGAGAGGAGAGACGCTGTGGACGGCTTTAACTTTATCAGAGAAAACCTGACAAAAGCACACCCAGCAGCTCGTGTAACAGCAAAGACAAATCAAAAAGACGCTAGATTTTGCGCGGGACTTTTCTAGAAAGTTACCGCGAGTCTAAAGCGCTGAAGCGGCCGACTCACCCGCGGAGAAATAACAAACTCGTAACTTTATGAGATTAAGCTATACACCACTCCGACAGGTTACTCTCGGCTATTATTATGTGATTAAAAGGTCCGCTAAACAGGCACAAGGTTTGTGTTCGTCTGTTATTTGAGAGAGTCGAAGGAGAGCTCTACAAAGCCGCTGGATCACAGCGGACTGATAAGTTTTTAGCCAACTAATCGATGACCAAATTCGTTGACAACTATTTTAATAATCGATTTTAATCGATTAAATCGATTAGTTGTTGCAGCCCTACTCCTAACTATGACACAGTTAACTCCAATGTATGTTCATCGCTAAAAGTAGTAGCTCGCGGCTAATTTTCGTTTGCAAAAGTTGCTCTCCTGGCGATAAAGGTTAGAGACCCCTGTGCAGCACAGTCTAATAGACTTATTTATATAGAATATAAAGTAGTGACTCCTGTATTTTAAATGTGGCCCTTGACCAACTCTGACTGAATATTTCACCCCTAGCTTCATTTGAGTTTAAACCTGTTTTAAATCCTTACAGAGCCTCCACAGCGCCCTCTAGTGCTCCAGCAGCTCTGTGGCAATGGTCTGTTCCAACTCCAAACTCAGTTTAACTTTAATTAGACCTGGAACCTTAGTTTAGAGAACCGTCACATTGGTGTGTGATGTTTGAAACCTGCTGCCAAAAGGCAATAGTTTTATAGTTTTAAAAGACAATAATATTACCTACCTCTGCTCCATCCTGCAGGTGGCGCTCTGCCGGACCGGGAGCTGTACATCCGCTGGCTGGAGCTGTCTGCGTTCATGCCGTCGATGCAGTTCTCCATCCCGCCCTGGAGCTACGACGCCGAGGTGGTGGAGATCGCTCGTAAATACACGGCGCTTCACGAGAGCATCGTAGCGCCGCGCGTCCTGGAGCTCGCCGGGGAAGTCCTGGACACGGGCGACCCCATCATCCGCCCGCTCTGGTGGATCGCCACGGGAGACGAGACCGCCTACAAGATCGACTCGCAGTTCCTGATCGGAGACGACCTGATGGTGGCGCCGGTGCTGGAGCCGGGCAAACAGGAGCGAGACATTTACCTACCGGCCGGACGCTGGAGGAGCTACAAAGGAGAACGCTTCGACATCAAAGAACCGCTGCACCTGACGGACTATCCTGTGGACCTGGACGAGATCGCCTACTTCCTCTGGGGTTAGACCAACGAGATCGCCTACTTCCTCTGGGGTTAGACCAACGAGATCGCCTACTTCCTCTGGGGTTAGACGGTCTTTAGACCTGGACGAGATCGCGTATTTCCTCTGGGGATAAACTCACAAGATCGCCTACTTCCTCTGGGGTTAAACCAACGAGATCGCCTACTTCCTCTGGGGTTAGACCAACGAGATCGCTTACTTCCTCTGGGGATAAACTCACAAGATCGCCTACTTCCTCTGGGGTTAAACCAACGAGATCGCCTACTTCCTCTGGGGTTAAACTGAGATCGCCTACTTCCTCTGGGGTTAAACCAACGAGATCATCTACTTCCTCTGGGGTTAGACTGCCTCCTGTGGACATTTTAAACATTTTTTTTTATTTAACCAGGAGAGCCTCTTTGAGATTATAAATCTCTTTTTCATATAATATGTTGACCGATCCTCTGATACATCTAGAAGCCTCTTGTACGTGTTTAATGACACCAGATTGTTAGATCAGTTTCAGTTTGTAGTTCATTCCCAGACGTAGGAGCAGCAAAGCTACATAGTTACATAAAACTATCTGACCAAATGTCTTATGTTTTGATAAGAAAAATAAGACATTTCAGTCGTTACACTGGTCTCGTTTGATCTCGAGCATCAGCAGATACTTAAGACAAAGTACCGGAATCGGTGTATCACTGATCCTGACGCAGCATCGGTAAATAATAGTTTTATAACGTCCAACTAAAGGTTTATCTTGAATCTGTTCGGCTGATTTACTTTAAACCTTTAGTTGGATCATGACGTCGACTAACCTGACTCAGACTAGATGGATCAGAGTCTGAATCTCACAAAGATCTGGTCACAAGCAGTTTGGGAATTCTTTAATCTGATTGGATGAAGCGCCCACCTTTAGCGGTGTTTTAGCCAATCACAGGACAGAATTATAAATAATCCCGTTGGAGAAAAGCACAAACATGTTTCTCGTTCACAAACACACAAAGTTCCTCTTCTGTCTGCGTTTCTGTTCAAACTGATTCAAAGCCTGAGCTCTAGTCCTGCTTCTGCTGCGTCGCCATGTTTGTAGTTTTCTCGTGTCTCAGGATTGAACCGGCGCTTCAGGAGTTAAAACTTTAGTGGACGAGAAGCAGAAACGAGCCAAAACCAGAGCAGCCTCCAGCCAATGTAGCTCTCATGTATTTACAACAGGAAACTTAACTTCAGACTTTAAACCCAAAGCTTCTTTAGAGACGGAAAAACACCAGAGAAACAGTCAAAGTGTCTGAGGTTTGTTCAAACTACAAAGTCACAAACGGCACCAGACGATCGAGAAACAAAAACGTCCATGATGTCAACGTTTTAATAGGCCTAATCACACTTGTGTAATAGTTTATAGTGAATGTTTGAAATAGGAAATGTGTGGCGTTGTTTTTAGCTATAATTACCTTTTAATTATGTTTTAATTGTGTTTTGTGTTGGGCTGTGCAATCTGGGCAAAATATAATCAAGAGTTTTTTTTCATATTGATCGATCTTGATTTTCGATTTGATTTTGTTTAACCTTTTCAAAAATTAGGGATATATCGGTATTGATATCGGTATCGGCCGATATCCACGATATTTCAAGATATCCGTATCAGTCCGATATCGAAAAGATGACCGATATTTGGCGCCGATATTTTTAGGGGAGGTTCTGTATTCTCTCTGTGCACATGTACCAGCCTCAGTTTGACCTAAAAGCTTCATAATTGCAATTTTGATCAGACTAAAGAAAACAAAGTATAAATAAACAAACAATTAAGCTAAAATCAGTCTTTATATTTACATAATAAATCCACAAAATATTTTTTATCTCAGATAATTATATTTGTAAGTTTTTGATCTTGTGAGTTGTGCTGTGGATTTTAAAGCAGAACCAAGCAACTTCAGCAGTAGAGCGCCCCCTACAGTTCTCTTCTGTAAATACCAGCATCAGACCTACAACTGAACTTTTTTCCTTATGCAATTTTTTCTAATCAATTTATTAATTTTTTCAAACAAGGCAAAGAAAAGTACATTCAAATACTTCACACTGTCGAATGTACAAATAAAGCACCAGTGTTTCTCAGAAGAGCTGCAGGTTTTCCAGCAGGAGGCAGCAGAGAGCAGACGTTTGCTTCAAATGTGAAGAAAATACATTTGTAACCATCACACAGACTAACAAAGACATTTAACAAAGCCAAAATGTCCCTTAGAGCTGCTTTAAAATATACATATCGGTATCGGCAGTTATCGGTTATCGGCCAGAGCGGAGGGGCAATTATCGGTTATCGGTATCGGCTCCAAAATTTCATATCGGCCACTCCCTATAATTTAGAAATGCCTCTCATGAACATAAACGAAACAAAAACTTTAATATGTCCCATTAATATCCTTTTGCTCTACACATTTTTACTGACTAAAGATTGTTTTTCGGTCTTTAGGTTCAAATTCCACCAACAAATAATAATTAACGATTTGATTCGAGATCTTGATTTTTCATTAATGACCCAGCTCTGGTTTTGTCTGAATATTATAAACTGTCACATTTATTTTATTTTTCATCTTGTTTATTGTAGCAAATATCCAGTGTTAACCTGCCACAGTCGAGCCAAACTCTTCGTCTTCAGAGCTGCTTTTGTTTAGTTTTTATTTTATCAGGTACGGCTTAAACTCTGTGTGACGTTTGGTTTGTGTTTTGTGATATTTTTATTTCTGCCGACGTGGCTTTGCTCTTTCAACTGTGAACATTTAAATCTGAATGTATTTCATGAGTTTTTGTCAAATATATCGTTAACAACATAATAATACAATATCAGTGTTTAAGCTGCTGAGCCCGAGGACGGAGACTTTAGCATTAGCTTAGCCTTTAGCTTAGCCTCTCCTTTAGCCGTTAGCTTAGCCTCTACTTTAGCCGTTAGCTTAGCCTCGGTTCACAAAGTGTCTGACTCTTTAATAACGAGACATTTGTAAAACTGTAATAAAATGTTTGTGTTTGAAGTGTGACGATGTTTTCTGTTTTAATTTAAGAACCTCCCCTCCTCCTTCTTATTCTTCTCTCTCTCCATTTCTTATTTGATCTTTCTTTCTTCTCTCTCTCTTTTTCTCTTCTGTTTATTTGAACTTGAAGTAACTCTGACCCTCTGGCTTCTGTTTGGAGAGTTTTACATTCTCACACCTCTCTCTCTCTCTCTCTCTCTCTCTCGTCTTCCTTCTTACCCTCCCCTCCTGACCTCTTCTCTCTCTCACTTCTCCTCGTGACCACCCCCCTCCTCTCTATTCCCCACAACTCTCTCTTCTTCTACTCTCTCACTTTTCTCCCCTCCTTCTCTTCCTTCCCTCTCTCTTCCTCTTTCTCTCCTCTCAAACTAATTTTGGTCACTAATAAAGAAACATTGAACCTCTCTCCCTTTCTCTTCTCACTCTCTCCCCCTTCCTCTTTTTCTACCCCTCTCTTTTCTCTCCCTATCTATTCTCCCCTTCTGCTCCTCTCTTCCCCCTTCTCTCTCTTTCTCCCCCTTCTCTCTCCTTTTCTTCTCACATTTTCTCTCTCCTCCTTTCTCCCCTCCTCTCTCTCTCCTTGTCTTTCCCTTTTCCCCCTCTTCTCTCTCCCCCTTCCCTCTATCCCCTCTTTCTCCTCCCTTCACTTTTCTTTCTTTCATTTTTTTCTTCTCTCTCTCCTCTCCCTCTTCTCCCCCTTCTCTCTTTACTCTCTCCCTTTTTCCCCTCTCTCTTCTCTTTCTCCCCTTTCCTTTCCCTAACTATTCTCCCCTTCTCTCTTCCACCTTCCCTCTCTCTCCTTGTTTCTCTCTCCCTTTCCCCCTCTCTCTCCTCTTCCCCTTCTCTTTCCTCTCTCCCCTTTTCTTCTCATTGTCTCCCCCTTCTCCTCTCTCTCCCTCTTCTCTCTCTCCTTCTTTCCCTTTCTCCCCCTCTCTTCTCTCTCCCCCCTTCCCTCTATCCCCTCTCTCTTTCTCCCCCTTCACTTTTCTATCTCTTTTCTTCTCTCTCTCCCCGTTCTCTCTTTACTCTCTCCCTTTTCCCCCTCTCTTCTCTTTCTCCCCTTTCCTTTCCCTATCTATTCTCCCCTTCTCTCTTCCACCTTCCCTCTCTCTCTTCTATCTCTCCCTTTCCCCCTCTCCCCCTTCTCTCCTCTCTCCCTCTCTCTTCCCTCTTTTTCCCCTCTCCCTCTTTCTCCCTCTCCTCCCCTTCTCCCCCCCTCTCTTCCCCCTTCCCTCTCTCTTCTGTCACATTCTTTTCAGTCTAAACAGTTTATTTCTGGCTCAGTCTCAGTGTCACTTTAATAAACACTTGAGAACTACATTTGTTTTGTCACATTTTAAATTTAAAAACATTTATCTGCCGTTAAAAATACTACAAACAAACACAAACCTGCAGCAAACACATTGAAACAACAGTAAATACAGACTTATGTTCAGAGTGTTCACAGTCCTGCAAAAACTATAATAAAACTGGATTTACAGATGAATTTACTGGTTTAAAAAGCTGGTTTTATTAACAGAAAATCCAGTTTATCACAGCAGAACCATGATCGTAGTAAAAACCTCGTGGAGACTCAGCAGATGAAGAAGACGTCCTCCAGGATCGGCTCTCCTCCAGGTCCGTCTGAGGGTCGAAGGTCAAAGGGGCGTGGCTTCTGTAGGAGCGAGCAGGAGGTCGCAGTGTGGTTTTAGGCCTGCGGGAGGCGCTGGGACAGACGCTGGGACAGACGCTGGGACAGACGGGACTGAAGATCTGCAGCAGCTCGGACAAAGACAAGTCCAGACTGAAACACACCAGAGAGAATCAGATGCAACTCTAAACTATTACTGTGAACGCTTCTGAAGATTCTAACAGTAAATCTATTTATTATCTTCTCAATTATTCAGGCTTGTTCATGATTAATACACCCATTCCTCATGAACACGTGGGAGTGTGATAAACTTATTTAAATGTGAGTTTGTGCAGGAGCTTTATTGTTCCTAAAATCTTCACTTTAGTCACAACGTTGCAGCTGCAGATGGATCATGAGTCTGAAATCGGACTACAGTTGGACTCAATCGGTCTGCTCGGGTTTGGAGAACTCGTTTAAATCAGACTCTTAGATGTGCTGTTGGAGGTCTTTAAGATGTTTTCACAAGTTTTATATTTCCTGATCCGTTTCACTTTTCTACGTTTTTAACCTTGTTCTAACGGCTCCTTCATCATTAGTTTAGTCAAAGTTATATTTGAATTGATTCATGCATGTTGGAGCCCAACCGATCTTTGAGGCAGTGGAAGTAGCTCCCAAAGCCCCGTCTGTTAATACGAACTTTAACCAACCGCGAGATTTAGGCGTAATTACAAGCGCGAACTACACGCGGCATCAACTAGCGCTGTATGCGCGTACTACACGCGCTAGATTTATATGCGGCAGCAAGAATTCTCCACTGTCTGCTCGTTGGAGCCCACAGCAGCCGCGCAGCACTTGAGCGCTTGCCAACGCGGCTCCTGAACACACGCGCTCATAGGGGTGAGATTGAACAGAGGAGAGAGGAGCAGGAGGAAAGAAAGAGAGAGGAGCAGGAGGAGAGAAAGAGAGAGGAGCAGGAGGAAAGAAAGAGAGAGGAGCAGGAGGAGAGAAAGAGAGAGGAGCAGGAGGAAAGAAAGAGAGAGGAGCAGGAGGAAGAAAGAGAGAGAAGCAGGAGGAGGAGACAGGTAGTGCCACAGACTCCTACCTGCTCACGCGGTGTTGTTGTCCAACAGCTTGCTGTTGTTGATGTGAGTTAAAACAAAACCTCACTTTCTCAAGCTCCTCCCCTCACTGTTACCATGGTAATCACCAATCACTCATAGTACTGTAGTTTGAAGTGCTTCCAGTGAGGTGACTTGGATAGCTTGAACTTTTTAATGACTTTTTGTTGTTATAGTTGTAGCCACAATCATTTATTTTCAAAAATAAATGTGTCACTTTTTAACAGGTTTATAACTTACATTTTAATAATATTGTTGCACTATTTAAAAAAAACTAACTGTGTCTTAATCAGGACTAGTCTAAAGAACAATTTTTTCGACATTGTTAATAAATAAATAATGTAAATCCAAAGGTAGATCTTCGGGCTGAGCTCAGACTAAAAGTAGCTCGCAAGCTGAAAAAGGTTGGGCACCCCTGCTTTACAACAATAATAATTTGTTAATTAAAACAAATTAATTTGTTAATTGATGCTCCAGAGAGACAGTGCGAAAGCAACTGTTCAAGAAACTGGGTGCCTTGCTGACAGAAAAACCTATAGCAGGCTTAGAAACAAAGTCACTAAAATAAATAACAACAAAAAGAGAGACTATTTTAAGCAAAAAATCCTTAATGCAGGCAATGATAGTAAAAAACTATGGAAAACATTAAATATCCTAATGTGCAAAAGAAAGTCTACTCCTAAATATGTGCTGGATGAGGGTAAATACATTACCAAGCCAGTGGAGGTTGCAAACTATCTTAATAAATTCTTCACTAGTAAAGTCAACAGCTTAAGGTCTCAGATGAAAACTACGGATAATTATTGTCAAATTATCCAAGATTTAATGCAGGACAAAATGTGTCATTTTAACTTCAAAACAGTGAATGTAGAGACTGTTGAAAAGATGCTACGCAGCCTCCCAGATGATAAATCTCCTGGAATTGATAACTTAGATGGCAAGATACTTAAAGTCACTGCTAATGTGCTCTCTAAACCTATTTGTTACATTTTCAATCAGTCTATCAGCAGTGGAACTTTTCCTGAGCTTTGGAAACAGTCAAAAATTATACCTCTCCCTAAAGATGGAAAATTACCTTTCACTGGTTCTAACTGTAGACCAATCAACTTGCTACCACTGCTGAGCAAGATATTAGAGAAGTTAATTTTTGACCAAATTTTGTTATATTTCAAGACCAACGACCTATTAACACCAGCTCAGCACGCTTACATAAAGGGTCATTCCACCAGTACTGCTCTGTCACATATGACAGAAGAATGGCTTATGTATTTAGACGAGAAAAAACTGGTAGGAGCGGTGTTGTTAGATTTCACAGCAGCTTTTGATGTCATTGATCATTGTATTTTGATGGATAAGCTTAAGGCCTATGGTTTCTCCCAAAAGGCACTTACATGGATGAACAGTTACCTTTCCAAAAGAACACAACAAGTATTTTTTAACGGGTGTTTATCCAACATGGCCATGTCATCATGTGGACTGGCACAAGGGAGTTGTATGGGCCCGCTCCTTTTTACAATTTTCATAAATGACTTTCCACTGACAGTTAAAAAAGCCAATGCTGTAATGTATGCAGATGACGTCACACTCTATACCTCTGCACAAACAATAACTGAACTTAACAGTGCTTTGCAAGAGGAACTAAATTCAGCACTGAGATGGATAAAAATGAATAAATTGGTTCTGAACACTACTAAAACTAAGTGCATAGTATTTTGCAACAAAGTGGTTCCACCAGATGCGTGTGCCCTCAGTCTGACACTAGAGGGAGCACCAGTGGAGCAGGTCTCAAAAGTCAAGCTGTTGGGCGTTAGGTTAGACCAGTCACTGTCTTGGACAGATCAAATTAATCACATTGTCAGCATGATGGGGAAAGGTATTGTCATGGCAAAAAAGTGCTCTGCGTATTGTTCACCTGCTGTTTTGAAAACGGTTGTGCAGAGTATAGTTCTATCTCATCTCTATTATTGTCCTGTAGTTTGGTCTAATGCTGCACAGAAGCATCTTAAAAAGCTCCAGGTTGCTCAGAATAGAGCAGCTCGAGTCATTCTTCGCTGTTCTTATCGCACTAATGTTTCAGAGATGCATCAACGACTGTCTTGGCTGATGCTGGAGGCAAAATTGCAAACAAGCTTGTTGTTGTTCATGTATCAAATTATGGTGGAAAAAGAGCCAAGCTTTTTTAGCAATAAACTTGTCTTCAGTGGATTTAGCCACACACACGTGACACGCCAAGTGACCTCTGGCAAACTGATTGTCCCAAAAGTGAGAAGTAATCTTACGAAAAGAACCTTACTCTATAGAGGTGCTGTTGCTTGGAATTCATTGTCGACCAATATTAAGTCAATCAAAAACAGATCTCTTTTAAAGTAAAATTAAACACTTGTTTATTGCCTGAACAGTGATGCAGGATGAATATTGTTATACATATGTTTTCATGTAAATGTCAATGACTTTTTGTACCATGATCTAATTTATTTGTAAATGTATTTTTATCTGTAACTTTTTATATACTAACGGACCCCAGGAAGACTAGCAACCACAATGTGGAAGCTAATGGGGATCCGAATAAAGAATAAAGAATAAAGAATAAAATCTGTTGCTGTTACATTTAAAATGAAGAGGCGGGGCTTATCAATGAAGAGGCGGGGCTTATCAGTGAAGAGGCGGGGCTTATCAGTGAGGAGGAGGGGCTTATCAGTTCTGCAGTTTTGAACAGGAAGTCAGTAGAGCTGTTTCTATTTTTAAGTTGGATTAGATCAATTTTGTGTTTTGCAATGAACAAAAGGTAAATTACTGATCTGCACATGTTCTAGTTTCTTACTAAACATTGAACAAAAACACAATAGGTCTCCTTTAAAGGTGATAAAGTGTTTGTGATTAGGACACAGTGTAACATAAGGAGGTGAGTTTTACCTGGAGCCTGGAGCTGCTGTTGTCTCTGACGCTGGATCTGAACGACTGAAACAAAGAAACAAAAGAGGGTTTAAAGTCGTCTGTGAGACTTACAGGTTAAATATTTACACTTTTATCACATCTGTCTGTGTTTAAACGTGAGCAGGGTTTAGTTTGTGTTGCAGACGTTTCCTGTTTGTGAAGAAACAAAACCACATCACCACGTTTCACATTTTACACTTGAGAAAGCACCAGACCAGAGCGACGCTGTTGGCCAATCACAGAGCAGCGCTGTGGTGTGGGCGGGGCCAAAGGTAAAGCACAAGAACAAACATGGATCTTCGGTTTTAGCAGAAATAGATGTAATAGTTCTGTCTGGGTTTTATAGGATTTCTCAGAACCAGGGGTGTCGGACTGGGGGGGGTAAAAGGTACTCATGTCCCCAGGGCCCAGGACCGGAAAGGGCCCCAAAAGCAGGTAAATTTTGCTTGTGAGATAAATATTGTTCCTCTAAATGCAATAATTTGCAACATCAGGATCTTCATCATCCCTTAGAAGGTAGCTAATGGACTTTAACCAAAGAAAATCACAAAATAAAGATGATTATTAACTGGCCAACACCCCTCTTGTGTTAAATTTTATCACTACGTCTCAATCCAGCAACATTTTAATGTGTCAAACAAGAATTTTCTGAGTATTTTTTGGCATAATTCAGACAAGTTCATATGTTAAAACAAGTTGCGTTTGAAACACATTCTATTTTATCCTTGTCTTTATGTGAGTGAATGCAGTGGTTCCGACGCAATAGTTTTACTGCAGCCAATCGAGTCTGTATATGACTAATCTAGAAGGAATAAAACCTAAATGAATAGAAAGGACAAAATATTTAAAACAGAAGATTGTGTTTTAGGGAGGGGCCCATGAACAAAATTTGTACCTGGGGCCCAGAATTTGGTGCTACGTCGCTGCTCAGAACCTTCTGCAGTTTGCTTCAACCAACTGTTCTGATCTTCTCTTTTATCTGTTGGTTTAACATGTTAAATCTAAAGAATCAGAATCGGTTAAATGGACTTGAAGGAGTGTGCTGAGATTGTTGACACTCCGCTAAACCACCTCATGGACATTTTTAAATCCAGGTCGGTTAAAAAAGCCAGGCGGACCTGGGGGACCCCACACATCCTTTACAGGAGGTTTTTAAACTCTTCCCTCAGGCAGGACAGATTTAGTCCCAGATGCAGAACAAATAGATGTAAAGATTATTTTGTTCCCTCTGTAATCAGTTATTTATATAAATTCTCCCCGGGCAGCCTGGGAGAAGGTGGGGGGGCGGTAGGCGGTGCCAGGACCGGCGGGACCGCCTGGATCTGTGAGTGACAGCGATCTGCCGACACAACAGTGGACAGTGACAGTGAGTGTGTTTACATGAGCACGAATAACCCGGTTATCAGCAGTTTCCTGGTTATGACAATAATCTGGTTCTAGTGTTTACATGAGTCAGAGAAACCTGGTTATTCATGTCCCTGTTCACATGAGCACTGGGAGTATCCTGGATATTCAGACTGGTAACTATGGCAACAATGACACAGATATGGCAGGAACTAAGCATGTATGAAACTTTGATAACTTATGGGTTTTAAACATGTTTACAGCAACAAACTGACAAAATACAACTGAATAAGAACATCAGACTGTAGATCACAGTCAGAGCTTTGGGAAAAGTGATTTTAACAGTGTAAAAATATGTCTGAATTTTATAGAGTTGGTTCAGAGTTATAACTGTGTTATGTTACAAGTTACTTTATAGTTTATAATGAGTGCGTTTACATGAGCACGAATAACCCGGTTATTATCAGGGTTTTTAAATATCCTGGTTATGTGTGTGTCCATGTAAACACCATAACCTGATTTTAATAACCTGGTTATTCGAAAAACCAGGTTATTGTGACTGGAGTTTTCTGATAATAACCAGATTATTGTTCCATGTAAACACCATAACCTGGTTTCTCACTGATGGAGCCAAACTGAGCTGTGCAAACTAAAGGAACTGATCTGGCAGAAGCAGGACATTTACCCAAACGACTCAAAATTATTATTTTCTTTTTCTTATATTCATTTTATAGCACTTTTTCTCGTTTGGGTTCGGAGCATATGACACTTATTTATTCATTTTTTATTTGTAATTTGTCGTTATTATAAAACTATAAAGTAACTTGTAACAAACACAGTTATAACTCTGAACAGACTCTTTCAAATTCAGACATATTTTTACACAGTTAAAATCACTTTTCCCAAAGCTCTGACTGTGATCTACAGTCTGATGTTCTTATTCAGTTGTATTTTGTCAGTTTGTTGCTGTAAACATGTTTAAAACCCATATGTTAGCAAAGTTTCATTCATGCTTAGTTCCTGCCATATCTGTGTCATTGTTGCCATAGTTACCAGTCTGAATATCCAGGATACTCCCAGTGCTCATGTAAACAGGAATATGAATAACCAGGTTTCTCTGACTCATGTAAACACTAGAACCAGATTATTGTCAGAACCAGGAAACTGCTGATAACCGGGTTATTCATGCTCATGTAAACGGGCTCAATGACGACACAATACAAATAAAAATGAAATAAGTGTCATATGCTCTGAACCCAAATGAGAAAAAGTGCTATAAAATGAATATAAGAAAAAAGAAAATAATCATTTTTAATATAATAATAATCTGGTTATTATCAGAAAACTCCAGTGACAATAACCTGGTTTCTCATAACCAGGTTATTCGAATAACCAGGTTATTAAAATCAGGTTCTGGTGTTTACATGGACACACACAAAACCAGAATATTTAAAAACCCTGATAATAACCGGGTTATTCATGCTCATGTAAACGTCCTCGGTGATGTGACCTCAGAGAATCCCTGATCCAGGTTTTTCAGTTCCAGCACAGATTCTGATGCTTTGGCTTGAAGAATCGACCGATACTAATGTAAGGATTTCTTTTAATCAGATGGTGTAACTGTTATCAACGGAAGTCACAACTTCACAGCGTAATCTGAATAAACGGTCAAACATTATGAGACGTTCTGGATCAACAGCAGCCTGTAAATCTGTTTAATTCTGTCTGATTAAAGCAACACATCAGCAGAACAGATCCTGGCACAGAGAGCTCTGATTGGCCAAATGTACTTCCTGGTTTTGGGGAACTGTCTGCAGTTCTAGATTCATGACCAAGTAACTGGAGCAGAGGCACTGCTGGAAGTAAAAGTCTAACAATGCTGAAAGTCTGTCTGAAACAAAGACTTTGTTCCATTGTGTGAAGAATCATATCTACCTTTAAATGTGTCTAAAACCAAACTACAGGGAGTTTATGGAATCGGTCTTGACCTTTGCTTTGGTCTCATGGTTTGGGAGCATTTCTGTTACAAATAAAACTCTCTCAGTCAGCTCGTTAAATGGGCCGTCCTCAGAATACTCTGGATTCTCTTTACGCTCATCAGTTCCAGCGCTCGTCCCAAAGTTTTCTTAAAGATGAGATTAAAGACTAAAGCTTCATCTACACTCAGAGTTTCAGCTGCTTCCTTCTGGACAAAGAATTTTAGTTCAGAAAGACAGAACTATTGGCTTTAAACGGAGCTTTGTTCTGATTGTTCTGATGAATAAACTTGATTCTTTTTACTCTTGTGCACAGGAACACTTTAAATACTGTTTTATTCTAGTGTATATTTATTGATATTTGTTTGTTTATTTGATTGTATTTGATGTTTGGGGTGGGGGGGGGGGACTCTCAAACTGCAAGACAAATTTACCTATGAGTACAAAGAATGTAACCTATCCTAACCTAATGTAGTAGTGTGGGGTTTGCGCACCTGGCCAGTCGCACACCTGCCTATAAAAAGGTCACTACGTTGTCACTTCGTCCCTCTCTACTCCTCCCACCCTGACGTCAGACGCCAGAGGAGCCGGGTCATGGCCGCGAGGTGAAAGGACTACTGCAGCTATTGTGCAGCGATAGGCGCACTTGGGTCGTTTGAGGGCGTAAAGCGCGGCGACTGGGAAAAGTGTACGGGCATCAGTGAGTAGCTGGTAGTAACTTTCTGTGTGAAAAACCCAGGATGCGTCAAGCTAATGGGCAATTGTTTTAGTTCGCTATGGCCTGGCGTTGGATCTCTCCCCTCGCTGCTGGTGAGGTGTTTTGGGCGGCTAGGCGGGTCAGCGCACAAACCACTCTGTATTCTGGTATGTGTCTGTGTCCACTGTTTTGATTTATTATTTCACTATGTACCATGTTTAGACTGTGTAACCTGTTGTAGGCTCCTGCTGGCGGCGAGCCTCCTCTTTGCCTTCGGCTCTTTGTCGCCTCTTCTTCATCTCCTGTCTCCGTGTGTATCGTGATTATCATCTCAACTGTGTCAATGGAGGAACATGGGCCCAAACAGGCTCTGGCGCCCGCTGTAAGCTAAGGACTGGTATTGGAGCTTGTCACGGTTGTAATATGGGACTCTGAAAGACTTTTGCTGTTTGTCCAACGTGCCCTATATTATTTTAAATCAGATAAAAACTAATAGCATTTTTCAAGCAATAAATAAGAAACCTGATTCATGTCTCATGTCATTTTAGTTTACGAACCTGTGTTGCCTTAAAGCTAAATTAAAATTAAAACTATTTATTTCTCTATTTTAATGGGGATGGCGTTGCTGGTAAATGTAAAAATCATATAAATTGGTAGCTAAGCCTGAGAGCGCACCCGCTTGGTCACACTAAGGTCATAACAACACAAAAGTGAGTTAGAAGAATGATGTTTTACCTGACAGTCTGTAGACTCTGCTGCTTTTCCTTGTGCCTCCTTTTCTCCTCGTCTTTAAGCCTCTGCAGTGTCTCTCTCTCCTCCTCCTCTTTCCTCTTCTCCTCGTCTCTGCTCCTCTTCTCCTCCTCTTTCTTTCTCTCCTCCTCTCTACACCTCCTCTCCTCCTGCTCACTCAGTCTCCTCTTCAGTCTCTCTCTCTCCTCCTCCTCTTTCTTTCTCTCCTCCTCTCTACACCTCCTCTCCTCCTGCTCGCTCAGTCTCCTCTTCAGTCTCTCTCTCTCCTCCTCCTCTTTCCTCTTTCCTCCTCTCTACACCTCCTCTCCTCCTGCTCACTCAGTCTCCTCTTCAGTCTCTCTCTCTCCTCCTCCTCTTTCTTCCTCTCCTCCTCTCTACACCTCCTCTCCTCCTGCTCACTCAGTCTCCTCTTCAGTCTCTCTCTCTCCTCCTCCAGTTGGATCTTCTGCATCAGGAGCTGTTTCTTCCTCTGGTCCCAGTCTTCAGGCTCCTGTGGACTGGACCTGGTCTGTGGGTAAGTCTCGTATCCGCTGTCTGGACCTGGACTTGGAGCAGGACCAGGACCAGGACCAGGACCAGGACCAGGATCAGGAGCTGCTGTAGGTTTAGTTCCTCCACAAACACATGCAGGAGCAGACGGCAGGGAGCTGGCAGGAGCAGAAGTGTGGCAGGAGAGTGGGCGGGGCTCAGGGGGAAGGTGGTGCTGCTGGTTTAGTTGAAGGTGGAGCTGGTGTGGAGTCAGTGGGTGGAGCTGGGCTTGAGGCTGAGGAAAGAACAGATTGACAGAACTTCATTAGAAAAGACAAACTCAGTCCACATCAGAGTTTGCCGGAGCAGCTCCTCCTACTCTCGGCTCAAACACAGAAGCTTCTGGAACCAAAGACAGAGCCGATCCCTTTGTCAGATCTCCTTTTCGTCTTCTTCTGTACGTTTTTCCGCTGGATCCTTGTAGAGCACCTGCTGGTCTGACTTTGGGCCTGTCCATACACTCACTACTTTCTTCTTGTTCTTCACTTTGTCGTCCAGGATTAGGACGATCCAATCTCAAACAACCGCTCCCCTCCCCAGTTTCAAAACGTTTAAATGTTCTGTGATCGGTCGACTCTCGGGAAGCTAACCCTCCAAACTGAAACCCGACGCTCTGATCCAGACCCTTTTGTAAAGTTTCTGTTAAAGTGTGTAAGGATCGACTGCTCAGGCAACATCAGAGCTGCACAAAAAAATCCAACTTAAAGAGTAAATCATTTAATACAGTTAGAAATAGAAACAGGAATCAGGATTCAAGCCGTTTATAACAGCTACGACCCCCGAGGTCAAACTTAAACATCAGACATGTTACAACAGAAGGTGGAGAATGTAGAATCATGTAGTTTTGTCTAGTTGGATTCAGAGTTGTGTATTTTCTGTTCTTGTTTTCAATCATACTCCATGTCCATGTTTACTGTGGCTCTCAGGCTGGTTTATTGTCTTAAATATTCACAAATAGACATGTTATTATAAATATAAAGTCTGCTTATGCATATTACTGATCTAAATCTTTATTTATGGTTTTATTGACATAACTTGGCCACATGACATTTGATTACACGTCAATGCCACCTAGTGGTGTAAAATGAGATTATATTATATTGATTGATTGATTAGAGTCTCCAACCTTTTTCTTGTAAGGACCGGTACATTTACAATTTTCTTTTCCAGGGATTGGTAGAGGTTGGGTATCGGCAATAACAACAACGTAAAATGCATACAACTGATTATTGTGTATATTTTTAGCTCTTTTTTGCTTGAATTTGCTGGTTATTTGGTTAAGCGGCACAATATTTTCATAGCAAAGCACACGGAAGTAGTGATAAACTATAAAATAAAAAAGATGGCCCGCGAACTGGTTTTGGGCCCCAGACCGGTGGTTGGGGACCCCTGGATTAGACAATATAATATAATTGTGGGCATTGGGTTTTGAGAGCTGGCAATGTATTGACCATAGAACCTCCAAAGAAATGAGTCTGGAGCCGCCACTGCTTTACAGTTACGTCAGCCTTTTGAGGAGAAACAACACCACTGTGAGTCAAAGTGAGAAGGACTAATGACTAGTGTTGTGACAATAACACTAATGCTTCAAAGTGGATCCTCCACACCACGATGGAATAAAGACAAAACCAACATTTTAACACAGAAACCTTCTTTTCTCATGCATGAGTCGTTACACGTCTGCGGAAACTTAGACTAGAGCTGGGCGATATCGTGATAAAAATCTAATCGTGAGCTCATCCCTGTGACAATCTGCTTTTTTGATGAAATCGTCATATCGGGATTTCCCTTTTCTCTATTTAATCTGTTCAAATTAGAGCTGTGCAATATATTGAATTTTAGATAATATCGTGAATGTATCGAGTATATTGTTTATTTGGGAACAAAGGGAATTTATTAAAAACAAAACTGAAAGGGATCCTGGACTTTAGTAAGTAAGTAATGCCATTTCAACATTTATTTAACATCTAATAAAAGCTTAGATAAGCTAATACGTTATAAAGTGTTTCAATGAAGTCATTATTATTTTTATTCCTGACTGTGAAGAAAAATAATTGATGAAAAATGTTATTGAGTCAGTCTGACAAAAATATGTTTAATCCTGTCTTATTTACTTACTCATTAGTAACTAATGGGAATCCAGAGTAACACAAATTACTTTCTGAGAGTAAGATTTGACATAAAATTCTTGCTTCATTAATTAAATTATAAAAGGGTCAAAATAAAGAACAAAATCACAAATTAAAGACATTTTTGGACACATTGTCTAATTAGGATGGTACATTTTCCTCAGGGTTCCCACTCATATCCCAAGAACATTTTCCAGGACATTTCCAGGACATTCGCAACAAGGATTTTATCACAACATCTACATCACCAAAATTTAGCCTGTTTTGCCAAGTTTGTGACATCCCAATAGTCCACATTTATGACAGTCAAAGTAAATAAAACCGTCGTGTGGCCAGTTCTCAGTCAAAATTTGATTTTGTCAGACGGGGCAGTTTGCTTTGATAGTCTTTTTTTAGTGTTTCATGAGCATCACAGTTACAGTATTTTTGCAGTGGTGCAGAGGGAAAAACATGAGTGGGGGGTCTGGGGGTCCTCCCCTGAGGTTTTTGAAAAATTAGGTACATTTTGGTGCAACCTGATGTATTTTACAGATTTCCAGTGGCTGAAGAACATGAGAATAAATCATGTTTTTTGACACTTTTTACCTCAGGCCTTTGAACTAAACTCAAACTACTGTTGACCTTATTGTGTACAAATGTATGCCTCCAATTAAAACATTTAGATAAACAGCCAAGTGAAAAAATGATAAATTAAAATTTGGATGTAAGTTTTTGCAATCTGGGTTTGTAAATCCTATACTTTTTAGCAGTTTTACATTAGTACAAAGGCATTTTTTTATTATTACTATGTTTGTACATTGTTTGTACATTTGTTTGTTCACTGTTATACATTTTATTATTGAGCCAAATAATTTTCCAGAAAAACATTATATTTTCCATGACATTTGGCTGTTTTTCTCATTTTCCATGTGTTTTCCATGACTGGAAATTGAGCTAATCATTTTCCAGATTTTCCAGGTTTTCCAGGACACGTGGGAACCCTGTTTCCTGTGTAAATCTGAACTAATAAGTAACTAAATAAGAAATTTTTCTAAACATTTTTGTTGGATTTACCTTATATCGTTTGAATATCGTCATCGAGATAAAAAATATCGTGATAATCACTTTTGTCAATATCGCACAGCCATAGTTCAAATACAGACTTTTTTCCAACCTACTGTTCTTAGCCTCACAGTTGTCAAGTTTTCCTCCTTTTATAGCAATATTGGGCTGTTTTTGTTTGTTTGTTTTTTTCAAAGTCTCATGAACTTTGAAAGTTGTGTTTTTGGGCTGCACTTTCAGGTCATAAAAGACGTGGATTTGAGCTGTTTCTCAGGTCAGGTTTAAAAATATAATGAACTTTTAGTATATTTTCATGTCTAAAAGGTGTTTTTAATGTTACAAATTGCTAGAAACTTGTTTTGTGGAAATACACAACATTGTAATTAATGATTATTTTATAATTTTTTTTTATTGAAGGGTTGAGGTCACTTGTTTTTCTCTGGAAATCTGGCAACACTGATCCGCCTAACATGGCTTTAGACATCGACCGTGAAGAAAGAACGTTCTAAAAACTAAAATTGTGATCTGGCTCCAGGAAAATGGTGATATAATTTGTTGCCGTATCGCCCAGGCCTAGCTTAGACTAAAGACTGTTTCAAAGCTGCTGAACCAAGTCTGGACTGAAGATTAGAAACGTCTGTTCTCTGTCAGAGTTGGACTAATACTTACACAACTTCTGTTTTGTCTTTTGGTCTGACATTCCATCACTCACACGTTCACTCAGCGTTTGTTTGAGGCCTGGAGCTGTTTGGATCCTGTTTGTGTGAATGTTCTTTTACGAAAACTCAAACCCAGCTCCTCTTTTGGCCTCGTGTCAGTTCGATGTGCCGCTGCTCATGAGTGGAATCTGGCTCAGAATTTTCTTAAACTAGATTCTAAACTTTCTCTTTCTGTTTTAAATGTAAGTGAGGGACATTTTTAAAGACTCATGTAAATGTTTTACTAACTGAAGCTCATTTGTATGTATTTATCTATATTTCTGTTTGTTTTACTAGAGAGAGGTAAATAAATAAATAATAATAATTTTACATCTGAGCCTCAGAGAGACTTGAACAGACTCTGCGTCGCTCTGACAGAGACTGAGGTTATGTTTGTGTGAAAGAGACTTTAAACTGTTCAGAGAAAACAAACGTGTTCTTTTAATGTCTTTTATCAGAGCAGGTTCAAATGAGAATCTAACTACACTAGTGCCAGTATTGATTAGTATCTGATACTTTACCACATGTGGAGCAGGAGGCTTTGGCCGCAGAGGCACAGGTGGGTGATGGTTCAGCTGCAGAGGCACAGGTGCATGCTGGGAGGTGTTCTGATGCTGGGAGGTGTTGTGACTCAGGGCAGACTGGTTGTAATACTCCTGCTGTCCACGGGGAGGCACCAGGCTGAGGTAGGAGCCGTCAAACGTGTTGGTTTTAGCTCCACAGAAGCGTGAGCAGTGTGAGGTCTGCTCTGATCTGAGCTGGAAAAACACAACAACTCATGTCATCTTTACACAAACACACATGATCCAAGACTTCACACACACCACACACAACTGATGTTATCTTTACACAAACACACACCTGATCTAAGACTTTACACACCACATGGAACTGACACAAACACACACGATTCTAAAACTGTCTTTACTCTAACGTTAATTTTGTGTTCATTTATTTCACGACTTAGATTTTTTTTTTAAAAGACAATGTGTTTGATGTATTTACGTTGCTGTCAGCGAGCCGTCTTCAGGACAGTCACTGGTCTGGGTGAAACTGTCTTTGGTTACAGACACTACAGACTCAAAGCTCAAAGTCAAAGGGACTGACTGTGTTGATGTAAATGAACACAATCAGACCCTGGAGTACTATACAGTAAGATTTTATTTGTAAAGGCACAATAATATGAACCCAGAGGAAAAATGTACCAGGTTTAAGCAAGAAATTGTCCTTTTGTGTCGAGTAAAGATGCACTGATCCAATATTAAGATCCGATGATGAGAGTTTGTAGTATCAGGTATTGGTCCCATGATATTCTGATTGTGCCTTTAACTGTCTGGAATGAGTTTTATTTACAGGCTGATGTTGGCTTGGAGCATCTCATAATCTTTGAAGCTTTACTTCCATAAAGTCACAGTTACAGAACGTTATAGGTATCGGTCTTATCAGGAATCTTAAACACGGTTCCCACTCATATCCCAAGAACATTTTCCAGGACATTCGCAACGAGGATTTTATGTAATCGCGACATTTACATCATCAAAATTTAGCCTGTTTTGCCAAGTTTGTGACAGTCCAATAGTCCACATTTATGACAGTCAAAGTATAAAACCGTCGTGTGGCCAGTTCTCAGTCAAAATGTGATTTTGTCAGACGGGGCAGTTTGCAAAGCTGCAGTTTGCTTTGATGGTCTTTTTTTAGTGTTTCATGAACATCACAGTTACAGTATTTTCGCAGTGGTGCAGGGAGAAAAACATGAGTGGGGGTCTGGGGGTCCTCCCCCTGAGGTTTTGAAAAATTAAGTCAATTTTGGTGCATCCTGATGCTTTTTACAGATTTCCAGTGGCTGAAGAACATGAGATAAAAATCATGGTTTTTGACACTTTTTACCTCAGGCCTTTGAACTAAAATCAAACTACTGTTGACCTTATTTTGTACAAATGTATACCTCCAATTAAAACATTTGGATAAACAGCCAAGTGAAAAAATTATAAATTAAATTTTGGATGTACGTTTTTGCAATCTGGGTTTGTAAATCCAATACTTTTTAGCAGTTTTACATTAGTACAAGGGCATTTCTTTATTATTACTATGTTTGTACAAAAATCTGTTTTATTTGTTTGCTCACTGTTATACATTTTATTATTGAGCCAAATGATTATCCAGAAAAACATTATATTTTCCATGACATTTGGCTGTTTTTCTCATTTTCCATGTGTTTTCCATGACTGGAAATTGAGCTCATCATTTTCCAGGTTTTCCAGGTTTTCCAGGACGCGTGGGAACCCTGTTAAACTATCAACATCGACATCAGAACTAAAAAAACTGCATCTTCACTGATGGAGCTCCACAGAACACACAAAAGATAACTGAGATTGTGTGTTTGTGTGAGTGTGTTTGGGTTCAATCTCTAATTCATAGTGTAATTTATTCCTGTAAAACAGAAACTCCAGATTTTATGAGCTTAAAGTCTCTGTTCCCTGTCCCTTCAAACAAAGACTAAACTAAACTAGATTTTCACATCATTTCAAGATATTTTTCTCGTAAAAGCCACAACCATCTTGCTCTCCACTCTGCCGCTGTTTCTTGTTAATTATTACCTGTTCAGTTGTTATGTACCTGCGTTCTGTTGTTATTTATGTGAGTTTGTTGTGTTTTACCTGCTTTTTGTTGTTATTTAACTGTGTTTGTAGTTATTTTCAGTACATACCTGCGTTCTGTTGTTATTTATGTGTGTTTTGTTGTTATTTACCAGTGTGTTGTTGTTGTTTTTTACCTGCGTTCTGAGAGAGATGGAGGCGTCCAGTCTGTCCTGCTGCTCTCGGAGGTAAAGCTGGTACAGACTGAGCAGCTCCTGACACTCTCTGTACTGCAGCTGCAAACCTGACGCTGGGTTTAGGACAAACATGGATCAGAATATCAAACATAAACCCTGTGTGTTCATCCTAAAGCCTGTGTGTTCATCCTAAAGTCTGTGTGTTCACTCTAAAGCCTGTGTGTTCACTCTAAAGCCTGTGTGTTCACTCTAAAGTCTGTGTGTTCACTCTAAAGTCTGTGTGTTCACTCTAAACCCTGTGTGTTCACTCTAAAGCCTGTGTGTTCACTCTAAAGCCTGTGTGTTCACTCTAAAGTCTGTGTGTTCACTCTAAAGCCTGTGTGTTCACTCTAAAGCCTGTGTGTTCACTCTAAAGTCTGTGTGTTCACTCTAAAGTCTGTGTGTTCAGTCTAAAGTCTGTGTGTTCACTCTAAAGCCTGTGTGTTCAATCTAAAGCCTGTGTGTTCACTCTAAAGCCTGTGTGTTCACTCTAAAGCCTGTGTGTTCACTCTAAAGCCTGTGTGTTCAGTCTAAAGTCTGTGTGTTCACTGTGTGTTCACTCTAAAGTCTGTGTGTTCACTCTGTGTTCAGTCTAAAGTCTGTGTGTTCAGTCTAAAGTCTGTGTGTTCACTCTGTGTTCAGTCTAAAGTCTGTGTGTTCACTCTAAAGCCTGTGTGTTCACTCTAAAGTCTGTGTGTTCACTCTAAAGCCTGTGTGTTCACTCTAAAGTCTGTGTGTTCACTCTAAAGCCTGTGTGTTCACTCTAAAGCCTGTGTGTTCATCCTAAAGCCTGTGTGTTCACTCTAAAGCCTGTGTGTTCACTCTAAACCTTGTGTGTTCACTCTAAAGCCTGTGTGTTCACTCTGTGTGTTCACTCTAAAGTCTGTGTGTTCACTCTGTGTGTTCACTCTAAAGTCTGTGTGTTCACTCTAAAGCCTGTGTGTTCACTCTGTGTGTTCACTCTAAACCCTGTGTGTTCACTCTAAAGTCTGTGTGTTCACTCTAAGCCTGTGTGTTCACTCTAAAGTCTGTGTGTTCACTCTAAAGCCTGTGTGTTCACTCTAAAGTCTGTGTGTTCACTCTAACCTGTGTGTTCACTCTAAGTCTGTGTGTTCACTCTAAAGTCTGTGTGTTCACTCTAAAGCCTGTGTGTTCACTCTAAAGTCTGTGTGTTCACTCTAAAGTCTGTGTGTTCACTCTAAAGCCTGTGTGTTCACTCTAAAGTCTGTGTGTTCACTCTAAAGCCTGTGTGTTCACTCTAAAGTCTGTGTGTTCACTCTAAAGTCTGTGTGTTCACTCTAAAGCCTGTGTGTTCACTCTAAAGTCTGTGTGTTCACTCTAAAGCCTGTGTGTTCACTCTAAAGTCTGTGTGTTCACTCTAAAGCCTGTGTGTTCACTCTAAAGCCTGTGTGTTTGAAGGATACTCTCTCGTTCCTGAGCGATGAGCACGTTTTGTTCTTCCAGCTGCAGAATCTTCTGTTCAAACTGTCCCTGCTCGTCTCTGAAACGCTGCACCGACTCCTCCTTCTCCTCGCTCAGTCTGAGGAGGAGAAAACACAAGAGAACATTTTAAAACTACTATATACTATACAGTGGTCCCTCGTTTATTGCGGGGGTTACGTTCTGAAAAAAACTCGCGAAACGCAAAATCTGCAAAGTCATCATCTTTAATTTTTTACAGTAATTTCAGTAGACAGTCTGACCGTTCACCACGTTACACTTTTCTCTAACAGACATTCACATTTTCTCTTTTGTTTAAACAGTCCAAACCTTCGAACACATTCTTCTATTGATGCGCGAGTTTGGGTGGATCAGGTCCCACAACTTGACGAACGCAGGGGTTTACAGCGGCTACACGATCCTGTTTGCTCGAGCGCTTTGGGTAAAAGCACAACATTTTTGGATAAGATCTGTGAGTGGACACGGCTCTGCCAAGACGGTCGTTTTGTGGGTTTATTCTTTCAGGGAGAGCAGGTGCCAAACAAAACATGGGTGTAATTCTCAGTGAGGTTAGTGTTTGTGCTTAGCTGCAGCTCAAACGTGGATTCACTGTGGTAGTTTTGGGTTGTAAACGTGAGGCTGTCAGTGAAGGTGTAGTTTTTCATGCTCATTCACTGCTGTGTCAGTGACTCTTAGTGCAGACAGGTCTGATTATGCAGCTGTTTTGTCGTTAGTTTTTCTGAAAGCCTTAAGGTGTTCATACCGCTGACATGTTTTAAGTAAATAGGCTAAATAAAAATAAAAAGCTATTGACTGTAAAACACTTATGCCCAAGTAAAGTCCTGGGTAAGACCTGGTTGAGTTCTGGGTTGGTCCTGACGTGGTGTCAGCTCCTCCTGATCCAAGCAGCTGTAAGTTTTCTAAAAGAGCACTGTACTATAAAGCAAAAGACTAAACTAAAGACGTGTGGTTCCTTGTGTGTTCTTGGTTCAGGTTAGACTGTCTCTATCTGTGTCTAAACTAAACTAAACTAAACTAAAGTAAACTAAAGCGTGTTGTACCTGGCAAGCTCCTGGACCAGGTTGGACCAGGTTAGACTGTCTCTATCTGTGTCTAATCTAAACTAAACTAAATTAAACTAAAGCGTGTTGTACCTGGCGAGCTCTTGGACCAGGTTGGACCAGGTTAGACTGTTTCTAACTGTGTCTAAACTAAACTAAACTAAACTAAAGTAAACTAAAGCGTGTTGTACCTGGCAAGCTCTTGGACCAGGTTGGACCAGGTTAGACTGTCTCTATCTGTGACTAAACTAAAGTAAACTTGAGTTGTACCTGGCGAGCTCCTGGACCAGGTTGGCGATTCTCTTTTTATCTTCTGGACACAAGTCTTTGAGGCAGACGGGACTTTTCTCTCTCTGGATCTGAACAAACACAAAACAACAACATTACCTCACAGTTTCACCTCAGATCAGAGTCTGGAAGAGCAACAGAGCAAAAATATTAGTTCAGACCAATAGAAACGTGCTAAAACCTGCATTAAAGCTTATTAGTGTATGCTTAACTATCAGACAAAAGAAAAATGTCTGGAAAAAATGAATCACAAAAGTGTAAAACTACGTATGACTTTATTTTCTCATGTGAAAGTTTCCAACATCACGTTTTTCTTTGTGACTTTAAAGTGGCTGTGTAACTTTCTAGAGGTGGGAAAGTACAAGCTTCATCTCATTAAAATATAAATAAAAGCAAACTTTGGCTCTTCGTGAGGATGGATCGGGATAGATGAGGAATATTTAAACTAAAAAAACATTTCCATAGAAATTTAGAAGACATTAAAATAATGTTTTTAGACCAACAAAAACATCCACGTCTTTGTTCGAGTAAATGTTTTGCCTAAAATACACACAGGTCTATTTTGCCCTTTGTCTTAGCCTTGGTCTTAAGTATTCCTCTGTTGACCACTAGAGGCTCTCTCCAGGCGCTATACTCTGTCAGTGTAGAAGGTGTGGCCTCAGCCAGATGTGGGGGTGCAATTTCCTTCAGTGAACCTGAGATATGTAACGCCTGTGACAAGTGATCTTTTTTTATTAAGTCAACAGGCTTTATGTAAAAGAAAAGACACATTTTAGACAAAGTTGTTAAAGTCTGTCATATGAATAGACTTTCACCAAATAGATTTCTATTATTACACTTTTTTTCCCAAACTGAAGCTGCTGCTACAGTTCACTTTTGCCTGAGATCCTAAAGCAGCTGCTCACTTGTCACAGACGTGACACATCTCAGGTTCACTGAAGGAAACTGCACCCTCACATCTGGCTGAAGCTGCACCTTCTACACTGACAGTGTATAGAGCTTGGAGAGAGCCTCTAGTGGCCAACAGAGGAATAATTAGGACCAAGGCTAAGACCGGCTAGGACAAAGGGCAAGATCGGGCTGAAAGAGCTTCTAAATCCTTTAAGCAGCTGTAACAGTTCACTTGTCTGCTCAAACTTCTTGCCTAGCTTTAGTGACACGTAGATTTGATCAGAATAAAAGTCCAGTTTGACCTGAGACAGTGTGAGGACAGGGTTTGACCTGAGACAGTGTGAGGACAGGGTTTGACCTGAGACAGTGTGAGGACAGGGTTTGACCTGAGACAGTGTGAGGACAGGGTTTGACCTGAGACAGTGTGAGGACAGGGTTTGACCTGAGACAGTGTGAGGACAGGGTTTGACCTGAGACAGTGAGAGGACATTGTGAGGACAGGGTTTGACCTGAGACAGTGAGAGGACATTGTGAGGACAGGGTTTGACCTGAGACAGTGTGAGGACAGTGTGAGGACAGGGTTTGACCTGAGACAGTGTGAGGACAGTGTGAGGACAGGGTTTGACCTGAGACAGTGTGAGGACAGGGTTTGACCTGAGACAGTGAGAGGACATTGTGAGGACAGGGTTTGACCTGAGACAGTGTGAGGACAGGGTTTGACCTGAGACAGTGTGAGGACAGGGTTTGACCTGAGACAGTGTGAGGACAGGGTTTGACCTGAGACAGTGAGAGGACAGGGTTTGACCTGAGACAGTGTGAGGACAGGGTTTGACCTGAGACATTGTGAGGACAGTGTTTGACCTGAGACAGTGTGAGGACAGGGTTTGACCTGAGACAGTGGTGAGGACAGGGTTTGACCTGAGACAGTGTGAGGACATTGTGAGGACAGGGTTTGACCTGAGACAGTGTGAGGACATTGTGAGGACAGGGTTTGACCTGAGACATTGTGAGGACAGTGTGAGGACAGGGTTTGACCTGAGACATTGTGAGGACAGTGTGAGGACAGGGTTTGACCTGAGACAGTGTGAGGACAGGGTTTGACCTGAGACATTGTGAGGACAGTGTGAGGACAGGGTTTGACCTGAGACATTGTGAGGACAGTGTGAGGACAGGGTTTGACCTGAGACAGTGTGAGGACAGGGTTTGACCTGAGACAGTGTGAGGACGGCGTTTGGTCCTGACGTCTGTGATCCTTCAGAACTCTGCCTCTGCTCACGTTTCTGTTTCTGTCTGGATCTTCTCAGTCCAGTCTGGTCCGGTCTGGTTCCTCTTTTATCTGACACAAAAGCAGTTCCTCGGTTTGAACCTTTCATACAAAATCACACACACAGAGTTAAATAACTACGAGGGAAAGGTGAACTAGAGAGTAACTGATCATTTTGGAAACTGATTAGTTGTGGCCTATATTAACAGATAAAACGTTTTTTTATCTTCACCTGGGAAAAACTGCCTAAAATTAAATTAGACCAGGAGTTTGTAACCGTCTGAATCAATATCTTTACTGCCTTAAATATGATTTGCCAATTAAACAGTTTTAAAAGTTATATAGTTTTTTCTAAAAATAGGGGACAAGCATTTTCTCATTTGCAATTAGCAAAAACTGTACTTGAAATAATCCTGGGCTTGACATTAAGGGTTGTCCGCTTGCCCGCGGCAAGTAAATAATTTTTCCGGGCAAGTGCTTTTCTCTCCTTGGTTGTTGTATTGTAATTTTGATGCATTTTCCTGCCTTGTAAAGCACTTTGTATAGCACAGTTCATACACAAAGCAATTCAAATAAATTTGCCTTGCCTTGTCTTGGTTGCCTGAATGGGCAAGTGAAAAAATCTGCGACAAAAAATCTAAAAAATCTAAACTCTCAGCATTGATTTGTCTGCTGTGAAGTCCATTAGTGTTTCTCAAATGCTGGTTCCCTGCCTTGCCTCCAAAGTGCCTCTGAACTGAAAAAAGTCATTGGCTTCTACAGTGAGCAGACAGTTTGTAACTGTTTGGACCTGAAACTAATTGGCACTAAATTTGCAATAATTAAAACTAAATAAAACACGATTTGAACATCAGACAGACTAGTAACCAAAAGAAGCGGATTTAGACTCCATGACTTGATGACTTCATGATGATGTTATTGCTTTTATTTGAATGTTCTCTAGTACATAATTAAATACTGTATCTGCAGTATTTACTCTGGACGCTTTTATTGGTCAAAATCTTTGCTCTTTACTCCCTGATTGTATTTCTATTGGTGTGCATATAAAAATAAGTTATTATGGGCCTGTCAATGTCATTAACATTTTTTTTTTTTTCGGGCAAGGAGATTTTGTTGTTGGGCAAGTAAAAAACTGTGGCCACTTGCCCGGTGGGAAAAGTGCTTGAAAACTCTTAATGTCACGCCCTGTAATCACATAAATAATTAGTTCTATTGGCAAATTTCTTTTATAGAATTTTCAGAATCACTCGACTTTAGTCACATTTAATCAAATCAAGACCACATTTGTGTTTTAAATAAGACACTGTTTTATTTAAAATGGTGTTTGTTTTCTCGTAAAAGCAGCACATTTAAACATTTTCTATGTCACTGTTTCCCAATTGAAGTAATAAAGATTTTTTTCAGTTCATGCATGTTTGTGAAACTTTATAAACCAGTTAATGATTGTTTAATTACTGAATTAGTTGACGATTAATTCAGTAATCGATTAGTTTCACATTAATCACTAAACTCGTTGCAGTTCTAGTTAAAAGACACTTTATTTACTGCTGAGTTTGTGAAATAAAAACTCTTCTCTCAGCACACTTAGACTAGTTAATTTAACGATTATTAGTTAATACATTAGTTTGACGATTATTGTAATGATTTATTGACTTGTTGCGGCTTATTATGAATACACATTTAGCGACTTTAAAACAAATGAATATAAGTTGTTCACAGGGTTCGTACAGATTTTAACTTCAGCTTTTCCAGGACTTCTCCAAAACAACTTTTCCATGACCTTGTTTAACAGACTTTTTAGTCAACAACCGTCTTTCATTCACTGATTAGGACCAAAACACACAAATAAATAAATAAATATTAAGTTCCAAATAACTTGGATCATAAAATACTTTCAACTTCAGAGAATTTTATTTCAGTTTTAAATAAAATTGCAAATTTTCCAGTTTAATAAAGTATTGTTTTTCCCCATCCTAACACTTCACCAAAAACAAAATAAAAATTGCTTGAAGTAATGATTTTTAATCATGACTCAGACGTTTAATAGTTTTCTATTTACTGAAAAATCATAAAATATTGATCAACAGTTTTTACTAACGTAGGATTGACAATGAACTGACAATTGGACATGACTGACTCTTGTTTTTTAGGATTATTAATTGTCCTGCCCGACCAGCAGGACAGAACTCATTATTTCCAATGTATTTTTGAGTCTAAAATATTTTTGATTTTTCCTAAACTTTTTCAAAACCCACAGAATTCCAACACTTTTCCAGGGCCTGGAAATTAGAATTGAATTTTCCATGACTTTTCAAGGTTTTTCATGACAGTACGAACCCTGTCTTCAACACAAATTTAAGTCATTTTAGGTTAAATAAAGTTACGTGTTTCTTACCTGGAACAAACACCAAAGGCTGCTCTTCATCCGAGACTAAACATGGAGGAAACACACACGTTAATATTATGTTTTCTGTAAACTTTACTTTAAACAAATCCAGAAGAAACTCATCATATTAAACTCTGAGGCGAAGGGAAGTTAGCAAACAAAGTTCCCGAAACAGCTCAAAATAAGCCTCAAAACATCTATAAACATTTACTTTCACAAACATACTAAAGAACACGTTATTTATTATTAGCTTAAATATAAAATATAAGTTTACTGAGGTGAAATTTACCGTCATTCATCCAAAATATTCCACTTTTCTGCGGATTTGTTGTCGAAGCCGCCGCCATGTTGAATCAACCGCCACTCCCGAAGCGTCGCTATGGGCACGTGACCCCGCCTCTTCGCCTAAACGTGCGCGCTGATTGGCTGAGAGGCGGGAATGCGGCTCTCTCATTGGCCGAAGCCGCTCCGCACTTCCGTTGTTTAGATGCGGCAGAAGAAGATGCTGCTGATGTCGGAAAAACTGTAATATTTTTAACAAATCTGTGAAAATGGACGAAGTAAAGGATAATTTAGCTTTTAAAGGCGTCGCAGAAAGGCTGACTCTCGGATTATACGTATTCTCGGTGCGTGTTGTGTTGATTTTGAACCAGAAAGGATGATTTTTAAAGGTTAGCTGCGGCGCATTTGTGTTAATATTGAATGAATCGTGTTTTGTTTTGACAGAAAATATGCCTGGCGTGGCTGATGTGCGCTTTGCAGAGAGAGAACCGGCGGAAAAACGAAGTCTGCTGACCTGGGAACAAGTGAGAATGTCTTTGTATGATTTTATTCATTCAAAAAGGAAAAAGAGTTTTGTTTAAAGCCCCATTTATACCATAGAACATGCTCATTTGCGTCTAACAATATGATATTCATTTAATAAAATCCCCCAGATAATGACCGAGGACATTTAAGAGGAGATTATTACATATTTAACAGTTTTCACATGATTTTTATTCTTTATCTGCACCGATATTAACACAAAAGATAATTCTGTAAAGGTTGAATACAGTTTTGAAACTAGTAAATTGTATTTGGTTATATTTGCCATTCTTTGCTTCATAAAAAAATAATATTTCATCCCTGGGTTGTTAATAAATTGAGTTTTTTGTGTAAAAATTTGTTTAAAAGTCTCATCAGTTTGTCTTGAGATTGTGTTGTGGTCGAACTAAATCTAACGATGTTTTAAATGTTTTTTTCTTTCCAGAAGAACAGGTGTATTTTGCCTGAAGATCTGCGAGATTTTTACCTGACGACGGACGGATTCACTCTGAACTGGAACGTTAAACTCGACAGTAAGTTTAAGGAAAAATAAACTCAGATCTGAGTCTCAGGTGATTTCTTCTGTAAAGCTCATCAGAGAAGGAAAAGTAAGAAATGTGAACAGTGAAAATGTTGTACTGTTGTATTGAATCTGTCTTTTATCTGTCGGCAGAGACGGCAAAAGTACAAAAGTTCACTCCAGTAAAAGTTCAGTTACTTGTGTAAAAAACGACTCTGGTAAAAGTCAAAGTCCTGCTGGAACTGCTTTATTTGAGTAAAAGTATAAAAGTAAACGTGTGTAAATTAGAGATGCACCGATCCGATACTGGGATCGAATATCGGTGCCGATCCAGGACATTTTGCTGGATCGAGTATCGGCTTCGTAATATCGGTTCAGCCGATATCCTAGTTGTGTTTAATTGGAGTCTGATTTATAGACATTATGAGACATTCTGGATCAACATCGATCCAGAATGTCTCATAATGTTTGACATTTTATTCTTTCTTTCTCTCTCTCTTTCTTTCTTCTCTTTTCTTTATCTCTCCTCTCTTTCTCTTTTCTTCTCTCTTTCTTCTCTCTCTACTCTGTCTTCTCTTCTTTCTTTCTTTCTCTCTCTCCTCTCGCTCTCTCTCTTTCTCTTTCCTCTTGCTCTCCCTCTCTTTCTCTCTCTTTTTCTCTTTCTTCTCTGTCTTCTTTCTCTCTCTCTTTCTTCTCTCTTTCTTTCCTCGCAGTCTCTCTCTCTCCTCTCGTGCTCTCTCTCTTCTTTCTCTTTCTCTCTTTCTTCTCTTCTCTCTCTCTCTATTTCTTCTCTCTCTCTCCTCGCGCTCTCTCTTTCTTTCTCTCTTTCTCTCTTCTCTCTCTCTCTATTTCTTCTCTCTCTCTCTCTCCTCGCGCTCTCTCTTTCTTTCTCTCTTTCTTCTCTCTCTCTCTCTCTCTCTCTTCTTCTTAAGTTGTTCAGTTGTGTCTTGCTTATATAAATAACACTTTATGATCAAAAGTCTTATGTTTTGAAAAGGAAAAAAAAGTCTATTTCAGTCGTTACACAAGTATCGGTTGATATCGATATCGGCAGATGCTTAATTCTAAAGTATCGGGATCGGTATCGGAACTGAAAAAGCTGGATCGGTGCATCACTAGTGTAAATGTACTTAAGTAAAATGTATCACACCACCTAAAGTTAGTTATTTAGTCTTATTTTGTTTCAAGGCATTTCTGATTGTTTGACCTTGACTCAAAATTGCCAACATAGTGAGTAAAAATGTCTTACGTCAATAGAAAATAATTTGGCTTGAAACAATAAGAGGTGTGGAGAGTCCTTGCCCCAAGTGGAGGAGTTCAAGTATCTCGGGATCTTGTTCACGAGTGAGGGAAGGATGGAGGTGAGATTGAGGCGGATCGGTGCAGCGTCTGCAGTGATGCAGTCGCTGTATCGAACCGTTGTGGTGAAGAAGGAGCTGAGTCGAAAGGCAAAGCTCTCGATTTACCGTCAATCTACGTTCCAACCCTCACCTATGGTCATGAGCTTTGGGTAATGACCGAAAGGACAAGATCGCGAATACAAGCGGTCGAAATGAGTTTCCTCCGCAGGGTGGCTGGGCGCTCCCTTAGAGATAGGGTGAGAAGCTCAGTCACACGGGAGGAGCTCGGAGTAGAGCCGCTGCTCCTCCACGTCGAGAGGAGCCAGTTGAGGTGGCTCGGGCATCTGTTTCGGATGCCTCCTGGACGCCTCCCCGGGGAGGTGTTTCGGGCAAGTCCCACTGGGAGGAGACTAGGGATGGGTATCGAGAGCCGGTTCTACTTGGGAACCGGTTCTATTTTTAGCAATCCACTGGATTCGTTAGTCTCCTCTCTTATCGATTCTTCTTATCGATGCCGCTTTGGGCCGCTGTGCCTTTAAATACTGCGTAAACTTCAACCTCACGCTGGGCTATTCAGTTCAGTTTCATTACAAGCACAAGTTTTAGCTTTGGCAAAGCTTAAGTCTCTCACCAATTCACGTGGATACAGCGCGTTTACGTACAGCGCGCACAGGAAAAGAGAGAAGAAACGGAGACAATATGTACATGTGGCGCACATGCGGCTCACACACCAGCGCCGTGACAGCGGAGGTAAGCTTTCTCCGTTAATATGAATGTTTGAAGGATAGGCGCGTGCATCTACCGTCAGCTGGGGGGGTATAAACTCTTTCTTTCCGCGCTCCTATGTACACTCTGTGTGCGTTTTCTTCGAGCCTGGGCGACCTCTCTCTCACTTTCTCTCCTCCGTCTCCGTAGACGGGTCAACTGTCAGCAGTGTCAGCCCCGAAGTAAATTGTGTCCGCGCCTCGGAGCGCACGAATTATCCGTCTCTAAGCGAGCTGTGTCCCGTGTATACGGACTGTCCGTTGTGCTGTGCCGTGCCTGCGTCCTGACCAGCGCACCCACAGCCGGTCTGGGAGACACGTGCGTTCGCTTCGGACTGAAGCGCGCTGTTCCGCCTTCTCCAAGCGCAGACCGTCACCTGGAGCGGACTTTCTGAATAAAACAACTAGGCTACTGTAGCACAGTTTGTGGGACACGGAGAAAGAGAAAGGCCTGGTGAGCGCAGGGAGAGTGTGATGTGTGTAGAACCAGGACTTCACGTGGCCAAAGTTACACCCTTACATAGCGTTATTAGTGTTATCAATATCAAAATAGTTTATGCCTCTAGCTCTGAAATATTATTTCTGCTCTTCATTTAGTCTATATTTAATTAGTAATCATCATAATATAGTCCACATCATTGTCTAAATGTATTGAAATGAGCTAAAATACATTTTTTAAATCTAGATACATAAAACACATAATTTTAAGAATCGATAAGAGAATTGATAAGGAATCGGATCGATAAGAGGAATCGATAATGGCATCGATATCGATAAAATCTTATCGATACCCATCCCTAGAGGAGACCTCGAGGAAGACCCAGGACACGCTGGAGGGACTATGTCTCTCGACTGGCCTGGGTACGCCTCGGGATTCCCCCAGAAGAGCTGGCGGAAGTGTGTGGGGATAGGGAAGTCTGGGCCTCCCTGCTCAGACTGCTGCCTCCGCGACCCGACTCCGGATGAAGCGGAAGAAAATGGATGGATGGATGGATGGATGAAACAATAACAAATGTATTGAAGCAGGACAGAAAACACGTCGAAACAAGTTATATAATCTAGGTACATCAAGTAAAACTATCTTAACCAGAAAAAACACCAGAAACAAAGATTTCAATCCAGATTTTAAGACATTTTAACCCATCTAGAAATGCAGTGCGCAAAGTTAGTTTAAATTATTTATAATTATTGTGACTTTTTTCATGTGATAAATATGTAATTGTTAGATATTTTACATTTGTTGGCAATTTTTAGTTGTTAATTTGTTCACAAAGCTCTGATACTCAACAGCACAGCAGCTCTGTAGTGTTTTAAAAGAAAAACAAATGTTTATGGGCTCATAAAGTAACTCACCTGTAGAAAGTACACATACTCCTTGAAAAATGTAAGAAGTAAAAGTAAAAAGTCACCAGATTTTGCAATAGTCACGTACAGATACTCAGGAAAACTACTTAAGTACAGTACTTTAGTAAAAATACTTTTACTCTGTCGTTTTAAGTCCAAGAAATCGTAAAGTCTGGTAAAACTGTTGTCGCTCAGCTAAACAAACTCATGGAGATGTTTAAATCCAGGTCGGTCAAAACCTCCAGAGAAATGTTGTGGATCGAACATCTGCAGCAGGTTTTGAAGATTCTTCTCTCAGGTTTTAGTCCCAAGATGAAAAACAAACAGACTTCTTTAGTTACTCTCTGTAAACAGTTAAATAAATGATGAGGATTGTCTTTGAAAAGGCTGCACTATGATAATATTTTATTTATTTAATCCTTTTTAATGTGCCTTATGTTGTTTTAAACGTCAGCTGTGAGTGTGTTTCTACCGCTGCAAACAAACTGCTCCTCAGACATTTACTCAAAGTTCATAAATTTAATACTAAATATTAAAAAAAAAACACAATAGGACTCCTTTAAAAAAATCTGGTGATTTGTGCTGGTAATGAGACACTTTCACTTTTGTTTTTGAACAAACAGAGTCACGTGCATAAAGCTGCAGAGACATGTTCATCTGTGTTCAGAGGTTCTGCAGACGATGTTTAATCTGTTACTGTGGTTCGTGACACTTAAAGTTCTAAAATAACAAACATTTTACCATCACAACCTTCAAAACACACAATGTAAGTTTCCTGCAAAGTGATAAATTAGCCTCATGTGTTGGATTTTTACTAGATATATTACTAAAGTGGGTGTTTCAGATGTTCTTGTCTGTGTTTCAGATGAGAGCGTTCCTCTGGGTTCTCTGAAACTCAACAGTATTTCTCGTCTGGTTCCTCTGGTGTTCCTCTGATGTTTTAGTCGTTCTTTTGATGCTCCTCTGACGTTCTTCTGTGTGTCTCAGATGTTCTTCAGATGTTCTTGTGTCTGTGTTTCAGTTGTTCTTCTGTGTTTCAGATGAAAGCGTTCCTCTGGGTTCTCTGAAGCTCAACAGTATTTCTCGTCTGGTTCCTCTGATGTTCTTGTGTTGTGTTTCAGATGTTCCTCTGGTGTTTCAGATGTTCCTCTGGTGTTTCAGATGTTCCTCTGGTGTTTCAGATGTTCTTCAGATGTTCCTCTGGTGTTTCAGATGTTCTTCAGATGTTCCTCTGTCTGTGTGTTTCAGATGAGAGCGTTCCTCTGGGTTCTCTGAAACTCAACAGTATTTCTCGTCTGGTTCCTCTGGTGCAGCCGGTGTCTCTCTTCTCTTTACCAAACGCTCCGTCTCTGAGCGATCTGGACTGGGACGACAAAGAACCAGGTCTGTGCACTCTCTCTGTCTCTCCCTCCTCTTCTCTCTCTCTCTCTTTAAACCATTCTCTTCTCCTCCTCAGGTGTATCTCTCTCTCCTGTTCTCTCTAAACCCTTTTCTTCTCCTCCTCAGGTGTGTCTCTCTCTCTCTCTCTCTCTCTCTCTCTCTCTCTCCTCTCTCTCTCTCTAAACCCCTTTTCTTCTCCTCCTCAGGTGTGTCTCTCTCTCTCTCTCTCTCTCTCTCTCTCTAAACCCTCTTCTTCTCCTCCTCAGGTGTCTCTCTCTCTCTCCTCTCTCTCTCTCTCTCTCTCTTTAACCTCCCTCTTCTTCTCCTCCTCAGGTGTCTCTCTCTCTCTCTCTCTCTCTCTCTCTCTAAACCCTCTTCTTCTCCTCCTCAGGTGTCTCTCTCTCTCTCTCTCTCTCTCTCTCTCTCTAAACCCTCTTCTTCTCCTCCTCAGGTGTCTCTCTCTCTCTCTCTCTCTCTCTCTCTCTCTAAACCCCTCTTCTTCTCCTCAGGTGTGTCTCTCTCTCTCTCTCTCTCTAAACCCCTCTTCTTCTCCTCCTCAGGTGTGTCTCTCTCTCCTCTCTCTCTATAAACACGTTCTTTCTTCTCCTCCTCAGGTGTCTCTCCCTCCTCTTCTCTCTCTCTCTCTCTCTCTCTAACCCTCTTCTTCTCCTCCTCAGGTGTGTCTCTCTCTCCGGCTCCTCCTCACTTTGACTCTCGCAGTCGTGTCTTTGAGCTGGATTCTTGTGGAGGAAACGGAAAAGTGTGTCTGGTCTACAAGAGCTGCTCTCCAGGTACAAACACACACACACGTTAGACACACACACACAGGACACACACACAGGACACACACGTTAGACAAACACACACACACGTTAGACAAACACACACACACGTTAGACAAACACACACACACGTTAGACAAACACACACACACGTTAGACAAACACACACACACGTTAGACAAACACACACACACGTTAGACAAACACACACACACGTTAGACAAACACACACACACGTTAGACAAACACACACACACGTTAGACAAACACACACACACGTTAGACAAACACACACACACGTTAGACACAACACACACGTTAGACAAACACACACACACGTTAGACAAACACACACATATTTCTCAGTGAGTTTCTGGAGCCTTTTCCCCTCGACAAACACGACAAACACGACAAACACGACAAACACGACAAACACGACAAACACGACAAACACGACAAACACGACAAAACACGCCGCTCTGTCGCTGAATCTGTCTGAGTTCTTCTGACGATCACACAAAACCTGTTTGACCACAGATCAGACGTAAAGATATAGAGAACTCACACGTGTTTCTGCTCCAAGCAAGAACTGTGTTTTCTTCAAGTGTTTCTCTGTTGTTACAGGTGTCGTGTCTCCTGCTCCTCAGGTGTTTCTCTGTAGTTTCAGGTTACGTGTCTGTTGTTCCTTCAGGTGTTCTCTCTGGTGTTGTGTCTGTAGTTACAGGTGTTGTGTCTGTTGTTTTTCAGGTGTTGTGTCTCAGAAGAGTGAGCTGTGGTTCCTGGATCGTTCTCTCTTTAGTTTCCTCAGGTGTTTCTCTGTTTTTTGATCAGATGTCGTGTCTCCTGTTTCCTCCGGTGTTGTGTCTGTAGTTTCAGGTGTTGTTACAGCTGTTGTGTCTGTTGTTCCAGGTGTGGTGTCTCAGAAGAGCGAGCTGTGGTTCCTGGATCGTTCTGTCTTTAGTTTCCTCAGATGTTTCTCTGTTTTCCGTCAGGTGTCATGTCTCCTGCTCCCTCAGGTGTTTCTCTGTAGTTTCAGGTTACGTGTCTGTTGTTCCTTCAGGTGTTCTCTCTGGTGTTGTGTATGTTGTTCCAGGTGTTGTGTCTGTTGTTGCGTCTGTTGTTACAGCTGTTGTGTCTGTTGTTCCAGGTGTGGTGTCTCAGAAGAGCGAGCTGTGGTTCCTGGACCGTTCTCTCTGTTGGCACTTTCTCACCTCGTCGTTCACGTCGTATTTCAGACTCATGATCACACACCTGGGTTTACCTGAGTGGCAGTACAACTTCACCCCCTACGGACCCTCACCGCAAGCACAGGTACTAAGCACAGACCCTCACCACAGACCCTCACTACAGACCCTCACCGCAGACTCAGGTACTAACCAATGAGTTATAATAATGACTAGAGAGAGCGTAGCCATGGTAATCTATAGCAACAAACGTCCAGTTCCGGCTCCATCTTGTGTGGGAAGAGTTTACTAAAGATCGCAGCAAACAAACAGGAAGCTGAACTTTTAAATGACCTTTTCACTTAATACTTTGATAACTGAACCTTTTAGTGTTTGTACATTTATTTATGCTTCTGTTTAACCAAACTAACGTGAAAACATAAACATGCTTTTATTTTTAGCTATTAAAATCTTCTTTATAGTCACAACAGTGAAGCCAACACAATAATGATAAATGTTTGTGTTCATACAGCATAATAACACACAACAATGCTTTAATTCTAGTCATTATAATAAGCTGAACCCCAGGTATCGGTCAGTATCGGTCAGTATCGGTCAGTATCGGCCAGTATCGGTCAGTATCGGCTGGTACCTAAAACCAAATCATCAAAGTCAGTATAAGAAGTAAAAGCTGGATGAGTGTTTCTGGTGTTTCTGTGTTTCTCCAGCAGTGGGCGTCGCTGTACCAGCCTCTGACCTTCGCCGACCCTCAGGACCCCCCTTCAGACCCCCCCACAGACCCCCCCCTCGGACCCCCACCTCAACAAACTGGACCCCAACCGAGCCTTCAGAGCCAAGACCAAGACTCCGCCCAAAAGAAGCCCTCAGCACAGAGCGGAGCGGCAGGAGGAGCAGGGAGGGGAGGGGGGGAGAGAGGGGGGCGGGAGGGGGAGGGGAGGAGGGAGGAGGTGAGAGAGCGAGAGGGAGGAGCAGCAGGAGAGAGGAGAGGAGGAGGGAGGGGGGGGGAGGAGGTGAGAGAGCGAGAGGGAGGAGCAGCAGGAGAGAGGAGAGAGGGAGGAGCTGTAGGAGAGAGGAGAGGAGGAGGGGAAAGAGGGAGAGGAGGTGAGAGAGCGAGAGGGAGGAGATGCAGGAGAAAGGAGAGGAGGAGGGGAAAGAGGGGGAGATGAGAGGGCGAGAGGGAGGAAGAGCAGGAGAGAGCGAGAGGGAGGAGGGAGAGCGAGTGGGAGGAGCTGTGGGATAGAGGAGAGGAGGGGGAGGGAGAGAGAGGGGGGGGGGGACAAGGGTGAAAAGGTGAGAAGGTTGTTATTGAGTCAGGAGAACATATTTTTCCAGCAGGAGCAGCAGAGAGCTGAAACACATCTGTGACCATCACAAAGACTTTTAATAAGAAATGTTCCTTAATTCTGCTCATAGACTGTATAATCAGATCTATACAGTCTTAGTTCTGCTCATAGACTGTATAATCAGATCTATACAGTCTGGTTCTGCTCATAGACTGTATAATCAGATCTATACAGTCTGGTTCTGCTCATAGACTGTATAATCAGATCTATACAGTCTGGTTCTGCTCATAGACTGTATAATCAGATCTATACAGTCTATGGTTCTGCTCATAGACTGTATAATCAGATCTATACAGTCTGGTTCTGCTCATAGACTGTATAATCAGATCTATACAGTCTGGTTCTGCTCATAGACTGTATAATCAGATCTATACAGTCTATGGTTCTGCTCATAGACTGTATAATCAGATCTATACAGTCTATGGTTCTGCTCATAGACTGTATAATCAGATCTATACAGTCTGGTTCTGCTCATAGACTGTATAATCAGATCTATACAGTCTGGTTCTGCTCATAGACTGTATAATCAGATCTATACAGTCTATGGTTCTGCTCATAGACTGTATAATCAGATCTATACAGTCTATGGTTCTGTTCATAGACTGTATAATCAGATCTATACAGTCTATGGTTCTGCTCATAGACTGTATAATCAGATCTATACAGTCTATGGTTCTGCTCATAGACTGTATAATCAGATCTATACAGTCTATAGTTCTGCTCATAGACTGTATAATCAGATCTATACAGTCTATGGTTCTGCTCATAGACTGTATAATCAGATCTATACAGTCTATAGTTCTGCTCATAGACTGTATAATCAGATCTATACAGTCTATAGTTCTGCTCATAGACTGTATAATCAGATCTATACAGTCTATGGTTCTGTCATAGACTGTATAATCAGATCTATACAGTCTTTTGCTATAATGTATAACAGATCTATACAGTCTATAGCTGCTCATAGACTGTATAATCAGATCTATACAGTCTATAGTTCTGCTCATAGACTGTATAATCAGATCTATACCAGTCTTATAGTTCTGCTCATAGACTGTATAATCAGATCTATACAGTCTGGTTCTGCTCATAGACTGTATAATCAGATCTATACAGTCTATAGTTCTGCTCATAGACTGTATAATTCAGATCTATACAGTCTGGTTCTGCTCATAAGACTGTATAATCAGATCTATACAGTCTATAATTCTGCTTTAAACATTCACTTTGTTTTTTTAGTTTGTGGCTCGTTTGAACTAAATAATGTGATTATTTATGAAGAATGTTTGTTTTCTGCAGATTAAATACTATTAAATACAGTTTAAATGAACTAAAGACAAAAGGAACGTTGTTGTTAAGTTTTTATTTTTACAAATTATACATAAATTATACAAATGTTCTTTTTCTACAAAATGTGACTGAAAAAAGCTGCCACTATTCAAACTACAATACTGTTTATGTCGACTTTGGTCCTAAGATATCGATCCTGCGGCGGCGTATCACTGTCGTCGTGGTAACCTGTGTCACTGAAACACACTGTCGTCATGGTAACCTGTCCACTGAAACACTGTCGTCGTGGTAACCTAAACATAATCTAAACAAACACACGAAACGCTTCAGTGTTTGGACAGAAAGTGCTGCGTTTCCTTCTCCAGTTCTGAGTTATTCTAATGACTCTAGAGAGCGTTTCCATGGTAACCACAGCAGCGGCGGCCATCTTGTGCAGGGAGAGTCTCAGACGAACTCACAGAAGCTTAAACACTTTGATCGTTTTTCCTTTTCACATTTGTACTTTTAGTTCTGCTTCTGTTGGACCAAACTAAAGTGAAAACTAGAGATAGACCGATTATGGTCCGGACGATATTTTGGGGTCGATATTTGGATTTTTTGTATATCATCTTTCGGTTGGTTTGGAGAGAAACAATAAGCCTCTTTTATCTTTCTCATTCTTAATGCCGTATTCAAATCCAAATAAGTGGTGGGTTATTATCATCAAACTGTCATAGTTACAAGCAAGTTTCTTAAAAATAAATGAATACAGAGGTCACGTGATGCAGCCACGGTAGGCAGACGCTAGTTTGAAGGCTCTTCGGCAATTTATCCTCATAAACAGGGCTCTCAACTTTTGATTTTGGCTTGGAGTGAGATTTTTTGTGAGGGTGCAAATCATTCGCAGGTTCTGGGGCGGAGTGAGGCTCTGAAATCTACATGGAGAATTTGTAAAGCAGTGACCTAATTGGAAGTCTGTTTTTCAGTGGTTGATGGGCATCAGACGTATTTCAGCAGTGGGGAAATCATGTTGTACAGGGTGAAAAGAATGAGCGGGGGTCTGGGGTCCTCCCCAGAGATTTTTGAAAAACAGACACATTTTGGTGCATTTTGAGACATTTTACAGGCTTCAAGTGGCTGAAAAAGTGAGACTAAAACTGTCGTATTGATAACACTTTCAATTACTCTGAGCTTATTTTATAAAAATTAAAAATTAAAACAGGTGTTCAAACAACCAAGTGAATAAAGATAAATGGCAATTAGGCCTTCTGTTCATGTGGCCCTGAGGGGTCGAGTCTGGGAGTTCCCCAGGAGATTTTGGTCAAAATAGATGTAGTTTCCTGCAATCTGAAGTGTTTTTAACTAACAGATCCTATTTTCTAGCAGGTTTACACTGGCACAAAGTCAGCTGTGTGTTAGAAAATTTCATCTCATAATTTCTACTTTTAGGCATTTACATGTCCAATCCTGTGTCAGTGGTTCACAGTGGAGTCCTAATACTCTTTGTTCTGTCCTGCTCAGTGAGAGACATGTCAGTGAGGGGCTCAGGCTGCAGCGCCTGGTTTTGCAGATGTTCAAACTCCAGGTCTTGAGACTGCAGCCTCCAGCTCTACCTCTGCTGCTTTAGAGCTGCCTCTGTCTGTGAGCTGCTGCTACTTCACAGTGGACAATGTACATAGGCACTCCAACAACAGTTCTGCCTAAACCTTTTGTGCAGACACTTCGTGGACTTATGTTTGTTATGTTGTTTTTTCTATTCAGGATATGGATCAGGATTTTGGATCTGCTGTGCATGCTCCATCACCATAATTTACTTTAACTTTCTGGAGGTGAAAAGTCATCCACACATTTCAGTAGAATTAGAAAGTAAGACCGCAGTTTGAGACATTCTAAATGTTGATAAATACTTTTTATGGCATAATATGAAAAAAACAACACTTTTTTAATCAAACAAACATGGTGGGTCCTCCTCCTCCTCCGGGCAAATAACAGTCCATTTTGGGGCAATACAAGTCTGTTTTTTTTTAAATTATCTATTTGGTGTAACAAAGACATAAAAATGTCAGAAACATGAAAGTATTATAACATTGTATTATTAATTGGAAGTTTTTCATGTTAGCTGCGGAGCCCCCACACCCCTTTAAAGGTCCTTAAATCCCTTTCAAACGGCCCTGCACTTCCCAGCGCAGACCGTGGAAACAGAGTCAGCCTTTACGTAGCAGTGACAGTGGAGCTGGGCTGTAGAGGCTCTAAAACTCCACAGACTTTACAAACTGGATCAGGACGTCTGAACTCACACTTAGTATCTCTTTTACGTGTCCTGTGTCCTGGGACAGTGAATGAAATGATCTGCAGTGTCCAGGGCCTTAGTGGGACTCATTTTCAGCCCCGGAAAAATTTTAATGGACCAGCCCTCTCACAAATAAAAATGTAACAGTGTGGGCTCTAGCTTTTTTATCTCCCTAGGCAAGATTTCAAATCACTGATAGATAATGTTATTTAAATTTACAGACAGACCCTCAGACCCATAAGCCTGTAAATACAAATATATTAAATCTAACAAGGTTCAGATGTAATCCAGGGGGTCTGGGGAATTTCTATAAAATCAATGCAATTTCCTGTATTTTGGTGAGTTTTAGATGTGATGCTCCTATTGTGTGATGTCAATTTTATATAATTAAAAGACATGAGGCACTTAAATAAACAAAAATACAATATGGTCCCCCCCATTGAGGCCAGATTTAGGGGGCCCAAGCCCCAAATGCCCTTAGCTCCGCCCCTGTAAAACTGGGCTTTAGCGTCAGGCAGACTGACTCGACCTGACAGGACTGTCCGTGTGATCAGAGCAGGGAAAACACAGGAGCTGCTGCTTTTATAAGGTTAGTGTCTGTTTTATGTCACATTCAGGGAAAGTAAAAGTTGTAAAGACCTCTTCAAACATTTCCGCGGTGGCCGTTTTGCGCGATTTTCTCAGCTGTTATTTACACACGTTATCTTTCACTGTACATTTTGGGCCGTTTCTCCGTAAATATAAGGCTGATTTGTACAAACTATGGATCACTATGAAGCTTCAGTTTCACAGAATATCACTGGGAGTTTGAAATGCGTCTCAAAGAAACGATCTGTCTGTTAATAGCTCTGATGTGACGCTGCCCTGACAGTCGCGCGCAGCTCCCCGAGGGAGAGAGAGAGAGAGGGAGAGAGAGAGAGAGGAGAGAGAGAGAGGGAGAGAGAGAGAGAGAAAGAAAGAGAGCGATTTTTAAGACAGCGCATCTGAAATTCAGATGTACTGCGCGGCCGTTCTAGGCTCTATACATTTGAGACTATTTAATTTTGGTTTAAAAAAAATTTGTGTCTGATTTTTCAGCGTGAGAATGCCAGGTGTGGCGTGAGAGCGTGTGAAGGAGGTGAATTGCGTGTGTCACACGGTCATTGCGTGAGAGTTGAGAGCCCTGCTCATAAATACTCATAAAACTCTTGAAACGCCTTGGTCTACTCATATTTTGCGTCCTAAGCTTTGCAATGGACTTGAGGTCAAGAAACAAACAAGTCACTTCGCAAATGCACATGTTTCATCGTGTCAAGAAGAGGACTCGCACGAAGTTGGTTGCAAGATGGCCGCACAGCTATGGACATTGCACTTGTATTACAAAATACGCACTGGGAATCAAGCCTGGGTGATAAACTGGACAACAAGATGACGGAGATAAATGAGTCGATTTCTGAACTTAAAGATGTGCTTAACGGTCTCACACCCGTGTTAACGAGGCGGAGGAACGCATTGGAGCAGCGGAAGACCAGCTAGCTCAGCTAAGCTCACAGGCAGCTAAGCTAAGTAAAGATAATGCGTTTTTACTGGAGAAAGTTGAGTCACTCGAGAATCACAGCAGACGCAACAACATACGTCTTGTGAATCTACGTGAAGGCTGTGAAGGAAATGACCCGGTCGCCTTTTTTACAATTGGCTACCAGACACACTGGGACGTGAGCAGTTCACGAGCCGCTGCTGATCGAGCGTGCCCACCGGAACTTGCGCCAAAACCAGCCGCGACGAGAAGCCCAGACCTGTCCTCATACGGCTGCTCAAGTACCGGGACCGGGAGAAGATACTCCACACCGCGGCAAAGCGAGCAAAGAATTTAATGGCCCCATAATGTTTGAAAACAAGCCATTATTTTTCTTTTCCTGATTTGAGTGCCAGCCTGGTGAAACGCAGAAGGAGTTTGATCACGTGAAGAAAGATCTACGATCCAGAGGTATCCAATATTCTCTACTCCACCCTGCAACTCTGAGAATAATGCTCGCCGATGGAAAAAGAGATACTTCAAAACACCCAAGGAGGCAGCGGCTTTCCTGAAAGATACTATACCGACTAAACACAGCTGATCCAGGTGGTTTGTTATAAGTAACATGTTGTCAGTTTTGAACCCAGGGAACCAATGTTCTTCGCTTGGACTTCAAGGTATTCATTTTAATTTGTTGATTAATAGAGTTTTTCTTTTAAACTGTTGTATGTTTTCTACCAAGAGCTTACTAAGGGCAGTGTTTTTCTTTTGGAATTTTGGTAGTTGTTCACGAATACATGACCGTCTTAGATGAAGGGAGTTGTGCCACGTGTTTTCTAGTTGGCGCCAGAGTTTTTTGTTTTGGGGGATTTTTTATTTTTCAGTTTTATGGATGCTTTTTTCTGTATTGCTTATATCTTGTTTTATAGATTGCAGACACCTTATTTCTTGTGATACTCTTAAAGGTCAAGAAAACCTTAAAGTAACAGTTGAATGGACAGGGCCTTAAAATTTATTAGTTTTAATGTTAACGGACTTAATGGTCCAATTAAAAGAAAAAGAGTATTAGCCTATTTAAAAAAACAAAATGTGGATATTGCTTTCATCCAAGAAACTCACCTTACTTCCAAAGAGCATAAAAAATTGAAAAGGGAATGGGTAGGACAGGTTATAGCTTCATCATTTAACTCAAAAGCCAGAGGTGTGGCCATTCTTGTAAAAAAGAATATACCCTTAGAAGTAATGGATGTTACCATTGATCCTGTGGGCCGTTATGTTTTAGCTAATTGTAGAATATTTTCAGAACAATGGTCACTTTTAAATTTATATGCGCCTAATTATGATGACAAGGTGTTTATGCAGGATTTGCTTCTAAGAATTTCTGGGGGACAGTATAACTTATTAATCGGGGTGACTTTAATTTTTGCTTAGATCCTGTGCTAGACAAATCCTCTCAAGTTATCACCAAATCAAAAGCTGCTAAAGTTACTCATACATTTATGAAAGACCTGAATCTCTTGGATGTTTGGCGACAGATGTACCCCCAAACTCGAGATTATTCATTTTACTCTAGTCCTCATAACTCCCACACTAGAATTGATTTGTTTCTGTTATCCTCCCATCTATTTTATAGAGTGTTGGATACAAAATATTTGCCCAGGATGTTGTCTGATCATTCACCATTGACACTATCTATTTTATTTTCTGATATACCCAGAAAGTCCTACAGATGGCGTCTGAACCCCACTCTTCTTAAAAGAGTTGATTTTTGCTCTTTTATAAGGGATCAAATTAAGTTGTTTTGTGAAACAAATAGTGCT
>CM076402.1:20977920-20997920 GCA_038363315.1 Mugilogobius chulae
TCATAGACTGTATAGATCAGATCTATACAGTCTAATGGTTATGCTCATAGACTGTATAATCAGATGCTATACAGTCATGGTTCTGGTTTATAGACCTGTATAATCAGATCTATAACAGTCTATGGTTTCTGCTCATAGACGTATAATCAGATCTTACAGTCTAATGGTTTTCTGCTCAAGACTGTATAATCAGATCTATACAGCTATGGTTCTGCTCGAGCTGTATAATCAGATCTATACAGTCTATGGTTCTGCTCATAGACTGTATAATCAGATCTATACAGTCTATGGTTCTGCTCATAGACTGTATAATCAGATCTATACAGTCTATAGTTTCTGCTCATAGACTGTATAATCAGATCTATACATAGATTATACAGATCTATACAGTGCTCATAGACTGTATATCAGATCTATACAGTATAGTTCTGCTCATAGATGTATAATCAGATCTATACAGTCATGGTTTGCTCATAGACTGTATAATCAGATCTATACAGTCTATGGTTCTGACTCATTAGATCTCAGATCTATACAGTCTTCATAGTTTGCTCATAGACTGTATAATCAGATCTATACGTCTATAGTTCTGCTCATAGACTGTATAATCAGATTATACAGTCATAGTTCTGCTCATAGACTGTATATCTATCATACAGATGATGTATATCAGATCTATACAGTCTATAGTGTCTGCCTCATAGACTGTATAATCAGATCTATACAGTCTATAGTTCTGCTCATAGACTGTATAACAGATCTATACAGTCTATAGTCTGCTCATAGCTGTATCTATAGTACTGTATTATCAGATCTATACAGTCTATAGTTCTGCTCATAGACTGTATAATCAGATCTATACAGTCTGGTTCTGCTCATAGACTGTATAATCAGATCTATACAGTCTATAATTCTGCTTTAAACATTCACTTTGTTTTTTTAGTTTGTGGCTCGTTTGAACTAAAATATGTGATTATTTATGAAGAATGTTTGTTTTCTGCAGATTAAATACTATTAAATACAGTTTAAATGAACTAAAGACAAAAGGAACGTTGTTGTTAAGTTTTTATTTTTACAAAATTATACATAATTTATACAAATGTTCTTTTTCTACAAAATGTGACTGAAAAAAGTGCCACTATTCTCAAATACTACAATACTGTTTATGTCGACTTTGGTCCTAAGATATCGATCCTGCGCGGCGTATCACTGTCGTCGTGGTAACCTGTGTCACTGAACACACTGTCGTCATGGTAACCTGTCACTGAAACACTGTCGTCGTGGTAACCTAAACATAATCTAAACAAACACACGAAACGCTTCAGTGTTTGGACAGAAAGTGCTGCGTTTCCTTCTCCAGTTCTGAGTTATTCTAATGACTCTAGAGAGCGTTTCATTGGTAACCACAGAGCAGCGGCGGCCATCTTGTGCAGGAGAGTCTCAGACGAACTCACAGAAGCTTAAACACTTTGATCGTTTGTCCTTTTTCACATTTGTACTTTTAGTTCTGCTTCTGTTGGACCAAACTAAAGTGAAAACTAGAGATAGACCGATTATGGTCCGGACGATATTTTGGGGTCGATATTTGGATTTTTTGTATATCATCTTTCGGTTGGTTTGGAGAGAAACAATAAGCCTCTTTTATCTTTCTCATTCTTAATGCCGTATTTCAAATCCAAATAAGTGGTGGGTTATTATCATCAAACTGTCATAGTTACAAGCAAGTTTCTTAAAAATAAATGAATACAGAGGTCACGTGATGCAGCCACGGTAGGCAGACGCTAGTTTGAAGGCTCTTCGGCAATTTATCCTCATAAACAGGGCTCTCAACTTTTGATTTTGGCTTGGAGTGAGATTTTTTGTGAGGTGCAAATCATTCGCAGGTTCTGGGGCGGAGTGAGGCTCTGAAATTTACATGGAGAATTTGTAAAGCAGTGACCTAATTGGAAGTCTGTTTTTCAGTGGTTGATGGGCATCAGACGTATTTCAGCAGTGGGAAATCATGTGTACATGGGTGAAAGAATGAGCGGGGTCTGGGGTCTCCCCCAGAGATTTTTGAAAAAACAGACACATTTTGGTGCATTTTTGAGACATTTTACAGGCTTCAAGTGGCTGAAAAAAGTGAGACTAAAACTGTCGTATTGAATAACACTTTCAATTACTCTGAGCTTATTTATAAAAATTAAAAATTAAAACAGTGTTCAAACAACCAAGTGAATAAAGATAAATGGCAATTAGGCCTTCTGTTCATGTGGCCCTGAGGGTCGAGTCTGGGAGTTCCCCAGGAGATTTGGTCAAAATAGATGTAGTTTCCTGCAATCTGAAGTGTTTTTAACTAACAGATCCTATTTTCTAGCAGTTACACTGGCACAAAGTCAGCTGTGTGTTAGAAAATTTCATCTCAAATTTCTACTTTTAGGCATTTACATGTCCAAATCCTGTGTCAGTGGTTCACAGTGGAGTCCTAATACTCTTTGTTCTGTCCTGCTCAGTGAGAGACATGTCAGTGAGGGGCTTCAGGCTGCACGCCTGGTTTTTGCAGATGTTCAAACTCCAGGTCTTGAGACTGCAGCCTCCAGCTCTACCTCTGCTGCTTTAGAGCTGCCTCTGTCTGTGAGCTGCTGCTACTTCACATGGACAATGTACATAGGCACCTCCAACAACAGTTCTGCCTAAACCTTTTGTGCAGACACTTCGTGGACTTATGTTTGTTATGTTGTTTTTCTATTCAGGATATGGATCAGATTTTGGATCTGCTGTGCATGCTCCATCACCATAATTTACTTTAACTTTCTGGAGGTGAAAAGTCATCCACACATTTCAGTAGAATTAGAAAGTAAGACCCAGTTTGAGACATTCTAAATGTTGATAAATACTTTTTATGGCATAATATGAAAAAAACAACACTTTTTTTATCAAACAAACATGGTGGGTCCTCCTCCTCCCCGGGCAAATAACAGTCCATTTTGGCAATACAAGTCTGTTTTTTTTAATTATCTATTTGGTGTAACAAAGACATAAAAATGTCAGAAACATGAAAGTATTATAACATTGTATTATTAATGGAAGTTTTTCATGTTAGCTGCGGACCCCCACACCCCTTTAAAGGTCCTTAAATCCCTTTCAAACGCCCTGCACTTCCCAGCGCAGACCGTGGAAACAGAGTCAGCCTTTACGTAGCAGTGACAGTGGAGCTGGGACTGTAGAGGCTCTAAAACTCCACAGACTTTACAAACATGGATCAGGACGTCTGAACTCACACTTAGTATCTCTTTTACGTGTCTGTTCCTGGGACAGTGAATGAAATGATCTGCAGTGTCCAGGGCCTTAGTGGGACTCATTTCAGCCCCGGAAAAATTTTAATGACCAGCCCTCTCACAAATAAAAATGTAACAGTGTGGGCTCTAGCTTTTATCTCCCTAGGCAAGATTTCAAAATCACGATAGATAATTTATTTAAATTTACAGACAGACCCTCAGACCATAACCTGTAAATACAAATATATTTAAATCTAACAAGGTTCAGATGTAATCCAGGGGGTCTGGGGAATTTCTATAAAATCAATGCAATTTCCTGTATTTTGGTGAGTTTTAGATGTGATGCTCTATTGTGTGATGTCAATTTTATAATAATTAAAAAGACATGAGGCACTTAAATAAACAAAATACAAATATGGTCCCCCCATTGAGGCAGATTTAGGGGGCCCAAGCCCCAATGCCTTAGCTCCGCCCCTGTAAACTGGGCTTTAGCGTCAGGCAGACTGACTCGACCTGACAGGACTGTCCTGTGATCAGAGCAGGGAAACACAGGAGCTGCTGCTTTTATAAGGTTAGTGTCTGTTTTATGTCACATTCAGGGAAAAGTAAAGTTGTAAAGACCTCTTCAAACATTTCCGCGGTGGCCGTTTTGCGCGATTTTCTCAGCTGTTATTTACACACGTTATCTTTCACTGTACATTTTGGGCCGTTTCTCCGTAAATATAAGGCTGATTTGTACAAACTATGGATCACTATGAAGCTTCAGTTTCACAGAATTCACTGGGAGTTTGAAATGCGTCTCAAAGAAACGATCTGTCTGTTAAATAGCTCTGATGTGACGCTGCCCTGACAGTCGCGCGCAGCTCCCGAGGGAGAGAGAGAGAGAGGGAGAGAGAGAGAGAGAGAGAGAGAGAGAGGAGAGAGAGAGAGAGAAGAAAGAGAGCGATTTTAAGACAGCGCATCTGAAATTCAGATGTACTGCGCGGCCGTTCTAGGCTCTATACATTTGAGACTATTTAATTTTGGTTTAAAAAAAATTTGTGTCTGATTTTTCAGCGTGAGAAATGCCAGGTGTGGCGTGAGAGCGTGTGAAGGAGGTGAATTGCGTGTGTCACACGGTCATTGCGTGAGAGTTGAGAGCCCTGCTCATAAATACTCATAAAACTCTTGAAACGCCTTGGTCTACTCATATTTTGCGTCCTAAGCTTTGCAATGGACTTGAGGTCAAGAAACAAACAAGTCAACTTCGCAAATGCACATGTTTCATCGTGTCAAGAAGAGGACTCGCACGAAGTTGGTTGCAAGATGGCCGCACCAGCTATGGACATTGCACTTGTATTACAAGAAATACGCACTGGGAATCAAGCCCTGGGTGATAAACTGGACAACAAGATGACGGAGATAAATGAGTCGATTTCTGAACTTAAAGATGTGCTTAACGGTCTCACCACCCGTGTTAACGAGGCGGAGGAACGCATTGGAGCAGCGGAAGACCAGCTAGCTCAGCTAAGCTCACAGGCAGCTAAGCTAAGTAAAGATAATGCGTTTTTACTGGAGAAAGTTGAGTCACTCGAGAATCACAGCAGACGCAACAACATACGTCTTGTGAATCTACGTGAAGGCTGTGAAGGAAATGACCCGGTCGCCTTTTTTACCAATTGGCTACCAGACACACTGGGACGTGAGCAGTTCACCGAGCCGCTGCTGATCGAGCGTGCCCACCGGACACTTGCGCCAAAACCAGCCGCCGACGAGAAGCCCAGACCTGTCCTCATACGGCTGCTCAAGTACCGGGACCGGGAGAAGATACTCCACACCGCGGCAAAGCGAGCAAAAGAATTTAATGGCCCCATAATGTTTGAAAACAAGCCATTATTTTTCTTTCCTGATTTGAGTGCCAGCCTGGTGAAACGCAGAAAGGAGTTTGATCACGTGAAGAAAGATCTACGATCCAGAGGTATCCAATATTCTCTACTCCACCCTGCAACTCTGAGAATAATGCTCGCCGATGGAAAAAGAAGATACTTCAAAACACCCAAGGAGGCAGCGGCTTTCCTGAAAGATACTATACCCGACTAAACACAGCTGATCCAGGTGGTTTGTTATAAGTAACAATGTTGTCAGTTTTGAACCCAGGGAACCAATGTTCTCGCTTGGACTTCAAGGTATTCATTTTAATTTGTTGATTAATAGAGTTTTTCTTTTAAACTGTTGTATGTGTTTCTACCAAGAGCTTACTAAGGGCAGTGTTTTTCTTTTGGAATTTTGGTAGTTGTTCACGAATACATGACCGTCTTAGATGAAGGGAGTTGTGCCACGTGTTTTCTAGTTGGCGCCAGAGTTTTTTGTTTTGGGGGATTTTTTATTTTTTCAGTTTTATGGATGCTTTTTCTGTATTGCTTATATCTTGTTTTATAGATTGCAGACACCTTATTTCTTGTGATACTCTTAAAGGTCAAGAAAACCTTAAAGTAACAGTTGAATGGACAGGGCCTTAAAATTTATTAGTTTTAATGTTAACGGACTTAATGGTCCAATTAAAAGAAAAAGAGTATTAGCCTATTTAAAAAAACAAAATGTGGATATTGCTTTCATCCAAGAAACTCACCTTACTTCCAAAGAGCATAAAAAATTGAAAAGGGAATGGGTAGGACAGGTTATAGCTTCATCATTTAACTCAAAAGCCAGAGGTGTGGCCATTCTTGTAAAAAAGAATATACCCTTAGAAGTAATGGATGTTACCATTGATCCTGTGGGCCGTTATGTTTTAGCTAATTGTAGAATATTTCAGAACAATGGTCACTTTTAAATTTATATGCGCCTAATTATGATGACAAGGTGTTTATGCAGGATTTGCTTCTAAGAATTTCTGGGGGACAGTATAACTTATTAATCGGGGGTGACTTTAATTTTTGCTTAGATCCTGTGCTAGACAAATCCTCTCAAGTTATCACCAAATCAAAAGCTGCTAAAGTTACTCATACATTTATGAAAGACCTGAATCTCTTGGATGTTTGGCGACAGATGTACCCCCAAACTCGAGATTATTCATTTTACTCTAGTCCTCATAACTCCCACACTAGAATTGATTTGTTTCTGTTATCCTCCCATCTATTTTATAGAGTGTTGGATACAAAATATTTGCCCAGGATGTTGTCTGATCATTCACCATTGACACTATCTATTTTATTTTCTGATATACCCAGAAAGTCCTACAGATGGCGTCTGAACCCCACTCTTCTTAAAAGAGTTGATTTTTGCTCTTTTATAAGGGATCAAATTAAGTTGTTTTGTGAAACAAATAGTGCTTCCTCTCCCAATTGTTTCATTTTCTGGGACACTCTAAAAGCTTATCTTAGGGACAAATTATCTCGTTCACTTCAGGCCTAAAAAAGAAATATAATGCAGAAATTGAGAAACTAGAAAAGAAATCACAAACTTAGAAAAAGACTTTCAAGAAACTGGCTCTAATGATATTTATCAATCTTTGGTTCAGAAAAAGATTCAATATAATACTTTACATACATACAAGATTGAAAAGAATATTTTAAGAACTAAACAGAAATATTATGAATTAGGGGAGAAAGCACAAAAAATGCTATCATGGCAACTAAAGGCAGAAGACAGCAGTAGAGCTATCAATGCAATCAAAAATGCAAACCAATCAATTACGTATAATCCAACCGAGATAAATGAAACGTTTGAAAGTTTTTACTCAAATTTATATGAAACAGAACTTTCCGAGGATCTGTCACAAATTGACAAGTTCCTGTCTACAATTGAATTAGTCCAAGTTGATGAAGAGGATAGGCAAACTCTTGATCTCCCATTTACTCAAGCGGAAATGACCAAAGCCTTAAATTCACTTCAGTCTAACAAAACGCCAGGAGAGGATGGCTTCCCTCCTGAATTTTATAAAGAATTTAAGGACTTGCTTATACCGTTAATTCTTGACGTAACAAATTTAGCCCAGAAAACACATACACTTCCAGAATCATTCACTACAGCTATAATTACTGTAATACACAAAAAAAATAAAGATCCGTTAAAATGTGCCTCTTACAGACCTATTTCATTACTAAATACAGACTATAAATTGATTTCTAAATTGTTAGCTAACAGACTTAGTCAAATACTTCCTAAAGTAATTAATCCAGACCAATGTGGTTTCATACAGAAACGTATAGCTGCGAATAATATAAGTCGATTTCTCAGTATTATTCATTTGGCCAAAACCAGATCTGACCCTACTGTCGCGGTGGCGTTAGATGCTGAAAAGGCCTTTGACAGGCTAGAATGGCCGTTTCTATTTAAGGTCTTAACAAAATTTGGATTTGGACAAAAATTTATTGATTGGGTAAGGACTCTTTACTATAAACCTAAGGCTAGGATCACTACTAATGGACTGATTTCTGCTCCCTTCCCTCTCGGTAGATCAAGCCGGCAAGGCTGTCCTTTGTCTCCGGCTCTTTTTGTACTGGCCATCGAACCGCTGGCAGAAGTAATTCGACAAGACCCAGACATTAAAGGCTTTGTGGTTGGAGATACAACGCATAAAATCAATTTGTTTGCTGATGATGTAATCATATATGTTTCAGACCCTCAGCAATCCCTTATTCAGCTACAAAATGTATTGAATAGATATGGCTCTGTCTCAGGATACAAATAAACTACGATAAAAGTGAAATACTCCCATTAACAAAATTCAACTTTTCTCAATGTCAAGGAACCTCATTTAAATGGGCTCCAACAGGCATAAAATATCTTGGTATCAATCTAGATGATAATCTAAAAAATCTGTATCAATTAAATTACATTCCATTATTGAAGAATATAGAGGAAGATCTTCTTAAATGGGTTGATTTACCCATCACTTTGATTGGGAGGATTAATTGCATTAAAATGAACATCCTGCCAAGATTGCAATACCTTTTTCAATCCCTTCCCATATCTCTTCCACAAAGTTTCTTCAAGACACTTGATAAAACTATAAGACAATTCATTTGGAACGGTAAGGTGGCCAGAAGGTCTTTAGAGATATTAACATGGGATTACAAGTCAGGAGGGTTACAGTTACCAAACTTTAAAAAGTATTATTTTGCAGCTCAAATGAGATTTATTTTGTCTATGTTTGAGGGTGATGCAGTTCCATCCTGGGTACATATCGTATTTAATTCTCTAAAAGACAATGCCTTTTGTGAATTTATCTATAAATATAACCCAAAAGTGTTGTCCAAAATGACAGACAACCCTATTCTTCTACATCTTAGTAAACTTTGGTATGATATTCAGAAATGTGCTGGCCAAAGGTTAACCTGTCTCCTAAATCGCCGCTAAAACAAAACAAACTTATTCCTTTGACTGTTGGCAACAAGATTCTTGAATCATGGCATACGAATGGAATCCACAAGCTGGAGGACTGTTTGAAACGGATCGATGATGACTTTTGAAAGACTAAAAGAAAAATACACCTTATCCAACAAGACATTCTTTTGTTACCTTCAACTGCGATCATTTCTTTCCAGTACTTTGGGTGCTGACTTGGTCATGACTAAATTGACAGAGTTGGAAAAATTGTTGCACTATGGTGGGCCATATAAGTTTATTTCTAAGGTGTATACACTGTTGATAAATGGATGTCCCAAACCGGATTTGTATCGATCTAAGAAAAGGTGGGAATCAGATTTAAATTCTACAATCGATGATGCTCTTTGGTCAGATCTGTGTCAAGACAGCCTATCAGCCACTATCAATGCTAGATATAGACTTATACAATATAATTTCCTCCATCAATTATATCTTACCCCAGAAAAAATTTGCAGGACCAAACCAGATTTTTCAGATTTATGTTTTCGCTGTGGTTCCGATGTGGGGACATTTATGCACTGTACATGGACATGTATCAAGGTTAGAGATTTCTGGTTTGACTTTTGTGACGCTGTATCACAAATTACAAAAATATCATTACCTGTTGATCCTCAATTTTGCTTGATTGGCGATTTCACCAAACTTGATACAACATCGACTAAATATCAAATTAAATTCTTGAAAATATCATTGGCAGTAGCAAGAAAATGTATAGCTGTCACATGGAAATCTGATTCTCCCCTGCCTTTGACTAGATGGTATTCAGAAATGAACAGTTGTGTGCCTCTGGAAAAAATAACTTACAGCCTGAGAAAAGGTTACCATACCTTTGTCAAAATATGGCAGCCGTACTTGGATTATGTGAATGTAACCTCTATTGACCTTTGAGTATCTGCTTGGATATTTTTTTTATTTTACTTGTAAAATGTATTTATCATTATTATTTTACTTTAATTTTTAACAAAGCATCCTTTTTGGGGTTGGGGTGGGAAAGGGATTGTGTTTTTATTTTTGTTTATTGTTTGTTATAATTGAAAAAGCAAAAATAAAATATTGCAAAAAAAAAAATAAATGAATACATATACAAAAATAAACTAATGTATTATTTTGTGTATTTATTGCGGAAATTTAAGACAAAAACAGCTAAATCAAGCCAGAAAAAAGCTATAAAAAGATGAACACTTGTTTTTAAAAGTATTTCAGGGGCTTGATTAAAACTGGTCAAGGGCCGCATCTGGCGCCCGGGCCGTAGTTTGCCCATGTCTGGTTTAAACCGAAACAACTTGACTTTACGGATAATGCTGAACAAAAGTCATTAATACCTGCTGTAACCAAAACTTACATTGTGTTTGTGGCAGTTTAACCCCATAAGGAATCAAAGTTTTTTCACTAAAATCCCTGGATTTTCTTTATAAACAGTAAAGCTTGTGGCACTAGCTGCAGCCTAGAACACTAGTTTAAGCAAATGTTAGGTTTTGACAATTATTCTTTAAAAGCTGAAAGTAATTTATTATGAAATGAGTTTTAAAGACTTATTATTTTACAAAATGTATAGGTATGTTCATCAGAAGAACATTTAAACAGGCACAGAATCATCATATGGCTGATTTGACTTTAAATAAAAGTGTTTAATCAACTAACTAACCCTTTCTTCTAAATATACAGAAGTTAGTTTTCTATCAACAAATAAAAATGTAGGAAAAAAGAACCGCAAATGTCCCCTTGGTGCCTTAAGGGGTTAAACATCGCAGATTCACTTTTTCTGGTGATTATTGATCTCTTATGTGAACCTGGACTCTCTCCACCAGGTATTTACCCGTCCCAGTGTCCGAGTGGCGTTCAAGTGCATTTGTACTGGTGGGAAGTAGGAAATATCCCAGTTTTAATTTAATCATGGACATGTCTTTAAGTTTGATTTTCGTTCTGTGACTTTGGAGCAGCTCAAGCTTTAATAAGAGTTTGTTTGTCAATATGAACAATATATATTTCATGATGATATGAAATTATTGTTTTTTGGGTCAAAATACAACAGAGCGTCATGACATTGTGTGAAAGAAACACACGTGTACCGAGGTGAATCATTTAAGTAGACGTTATTTTGGTTTTACTATTTTACCTCCAGTTATGTGTTTAATAGAAACTAGAATAAGAAAATTGACCTCAGACATCGGCCATTGATATCGACATCGGCCAAAAAAGAAAAACCCACATCGGTCGATCTCTGGTGAAAACATGTGGAACAAACAGACTTTTGTAGGAACAGCAGTGAAAGAAACACAAGAATCAGACAAATCCAGCCCAGAGCAGAGTTTTACTTTCACACTGATTTAGGGATTGGCACCGATATCGATACTGGGATCAGATATCGGCTTCATGATATCGGTTCAGCAGATATCTTACTTGTGCCTTTAATCGGACATAATGAGACTCATTTATTTACTGGTGTTTATCCAGAAAGTCTCATATAATTGGACATTTTATTCAGATGAAGTTGTTGGGTTGTGGCTTGTTCTAGAAAGAACAGTTCCATAACACAATATGACAGAATGTCTCATGTTTTAATAAGAAAGAAAAGCTCTTTCAGTCCTTAAGGGTCTTTCACACCAGGCCAAGGGTCGCCCGTCTGAACCGGTTTGAAAACTTACCGACAGGCGGCTCACGTGTGTTTGGTGTGAATGGCGCTGTCGGGGGTCAGAGGTCGTGGAGGTGAGGTTTTGAAGACTTGCAGGTAAAGTCGGCATTGTCAGCGGTCGGTAGTTGCCGCAGATGCAGCTGTTTGATTGGTCCGTGGCCAGCGAATCAGTGTGCAAGAAAATGGTGCGGAAAACCGAAAATGACGCTTATGGAAAAACAGTATTTATATGAGCATGGATTGTTGTTATTTGCCGGGTTCAAACGAGACGTAAGTACGGAGAAGAATGGCTACTACTTGGTCCGAGGAAAACAAAGATGGAGGAGTACAGCTGTAGTACGAAGGCTGGACTGTAGCGGGAAACAGAAGTTTAGTCTAATCCGTGAGGTAAGATAAAAATCTGTTCACCACAGAGTTTGACAACTACTCGCGCACAACTTCTGTTTTGTCTTTTTGGTCAAGCGTTACGTCACACACATGCTCACTCGGCATTTGTTCACCGACTGTTGGATGCTTGGATCATGTTTGTGTGAATGATTTTTTACATCGATGCCCCAAAGAGACTAGAACAGACGGTGCGTCGCTCCTACTGACAGCGACTGGGAGTTGTGTTGGTGTGAAAGACCCTTTACACTGGTATCAGTAGATATCGAGTATCGGCAGACACTTGAAGACAAAGTATCAGAATCGGTATCGGAACTGAAAAGGCTGGATCGGTGTATCCCTACACTCATTCAGACACAAAACACATAAATATCATTATAAGTGAGTTCTGTGGACTTGTTTTTAGTTCATTTTTACACTCACAACATGGCTGCCACGACACAGACCCAGTGGTTTGAGTGGTTTCAGGTCAGACGTGTGTTTTAGTGCATAAATGTGTTTGTTTCAGACGATGCAGCTCTGTTTGTCCAGCGGCTCTCTCTCTCTCTGGTCAGTAGAATAACTCTGTGGTTTTAGTGGTTTTCGTACAGATGTGTGTGTGTTCAGCTGTGTGTTTTAGTGCAGACCTGTGTGTGTTTGTTTCAGACGTTTGTGTGTTTGTGTTTCTGTTCAGACGATGCAGCTCTGTTTATCCAGCGGCTCCCTCTCTCTCTCTGTCTCCCTCTCTCTCTGCTCCTCCAGCTGCAGCTCCTCCGTCTCTCCTGCAGGAGGCGCTGTGAGGGGGGGGTGATGCAGCTGGACCAGGAGTTTGTAAAGTCCAGACCCGAGAACCGCCCCGACACAGGGCGCGACCAGCGGGACCCACCACCAGCCCGAGCCGGCTCTGTGGAGAGGAGAGAAGTGAGAGAAAAGGTTTAAGTTAGAGGGAGAGAGAGTATGAACCAGGTCTGTGGAGAGGAGAGAAAGGTTTAAGTCTGAGGAAGAGAGAGAGAGAGGGGAGAGAGAGAGAGGGGAGAGAGAGAGAGGGGAGAGAGAGAGAGGGAGAGAAAGGGGAGAGAGAGAGAGAGAGAGAGAGGGAGAGAAAGGGGAGAGAGAGGGAGAGGGGAGAGAGAGAGAGAGAGAGGGAGAGAGAGAGAGGAGAGAGGAGAGAGAGGAGAGAGAGAGAGGAGAGAGAGAGAGAGGGGAGAGAGAGAGAGGGAGAGAGAGAGAGAGGGGAGAGAGAGAGGGGAGAGAGAGAGAGGGAGAGGGGGAGAGGGGAGAGAGAGAGGGAGAGAGAGAGAGGGAGAGAGAGAGAGAGAGGGGAGAGAGAGAGGGAGAGAGAGAGAGAGAGAGAGAGAGAGAGAGGGGAGAGAGAAAGAGAGAGAGAGGGAGAGAGAGAGAGAGAGAGGAGAGAGAGAGAGGAGAGAGAGAGGGAGAGAGAGAGGGGAGAGAGAGAGAGGGAGAGAGAGAGAGGGGAGAGAGAGAAGGAGAGAGGAGAGAGAGAGGGGAGAGAGAGAAAGGGGAGAGAGAGGGAGAGGGGAGAGAGAGAGGGAGAGGGAGAGAGGAGAGAGAGAGGGAGAGAGAGGGGAGAGAGGGAGAGAGAGGGAGAGGAGAGAGGGAGAGAGAGAGAGAGGGGAGAGAGAGAGAGAGAGGGAGAGAAAGGGGAGAGAGGGGAGAGAGAGAGAGAGAGGGGAGAGAGAGAGAGAGAGGGAGAGAAGGGGAGAGAGAGGGAGAGAAGGGGAGAGAGAGAGAGAGAGGGAGAGAGAGAGGGGAGAGAGGGAGAGAGAGAGAGAGAGAGAGAGGGAGAGAAAGGGGAGAGAGAGGAGAGGGGAGAGAGAGAGAGAGAGAGGGAGAGAGAGAGGGGAGAGAGGGGAGAGAGAGAGAGAGAGAGAGAGGGGAGAGAAAGGGGAGAGAGAGGGAGGGGAGAGAGAGAAAGAGAGCATATGAAGCAGCTCTGTGGAGAGGAGAGAAGAGAGAAGGTTTAAGTCTGAGGAAGAGAGAGAGAGTATGAACCAGGTCTGAGGAGAGGAGAGAGAGGGAGAGTCTGAGCAGTTTGTTAAAGTGTCTCCTAAAGCAGTGTTTCCCAAGCAGAGGTGCACAAACTCTTGGAGGTGCACGTGTGAACAGTTAAAGCTGAAGATCTTTGTCCAAACCTGACAGGACCTGGTGAGTTTGGGTTTCAGAGTTTGAACGCAGCAATGATCAGTCGAAACCAGAGTGAGCTGCAGCAGGAGGAAAAGTCTGAACATAAATCTGTCACTTAAACTCTGAGATTTTACTACAGAACAGGTTTAGAGCAGGTCTGAGTCTGGATCAGGTCTGGGTCTGGTCTGGGTCTAGGTCTGGGTCTGGTCAGGTCTTGTTCTGGATCAGGTCTTGTTCTGGTTCAGGTCTTGTTCTGGATCAGGTCTGGATCTAGGTCTGGTCTGGTCTGGGTCTGGTCTGGGTCTAGGTCTAGGTCTGGGTCTGGATCAGGTCTTGGTCTAGGTCTGGTCTGGGTCTGGGTCTGGTCAGGTCACGGTGATGCAGCAGTCGGTGAATAATTGACTCGTGTTTTGTTGAGGTTTTGCTGATAAAAGTGTTTGAACTGATCCAGGGTCAGGTCTGGATCTTTTACCTCAGAGTGACTCATGAAAACACAACAGTCCCCATAACTGACCCCAGAACCAGAACAGTCCCCAGAACCAGAACAGACCCAGAACAGTCCCCAGAACCAGAACAGTCCCCAGACTCAGGCCTGAGACGAGCAAAGTCCTCCACAAAACAACCAGAGAGCAAACTGTTTCTGATCAATAACGCTCTTTATTGATCACTCTCTCCCAGCTCCTGTCACAGATTTATGGATCTGAGTTTATATTCCTGCTCTGTACAGTCCTGCTTTAGACCTGGTTTAGACCTGGTTTAGACTCAGTTTTAGTCCTGGTTTAGACTCAGTTTTAGTCCTGTGTAGACCTGGTTTAGACCTGGTTTCAGTCCTGGTTTAGACCCGGTTTAGACCTGGTTTAGTCCTGTTTAGTCCTGTTTAGTCCTGTTTAGTCCTGGTTTAGTCCTGGTTTAGTCCTGGTTTAGACCCAGTTTTAGTCCTGGTTTAGACCCAGATTCAGTCCTGTTTAGTCCTGCTTTAGACCTGGTTTAGACCCTGTTTTAGTCCTGGTTTAGACCCAGTTTTAGTCCTGGTTTAGACCCAGTTTTAGTCCTGGTTTAGACTCAGTTTTAGTCCTGTTTAGACCCAGTTTTAGTCCTGGTTTAGACCCGGTTTAGACCTGGTTTAGACCCAGTTTTAGTCCTGTTTAGTCCTGTTTAGTCCTGGTTCAGACCTGGTTTAGACCCAGTTTTAGTCCTGGTTTAGACCCATTTTAGTCCTGGTTCAGACCTGGTTTAGACCTGGTTCAGACCTGGTTTAGACCTGGTTCAGACCTGGTTCAGACACAGTTTTAGTCCCAGTTTATACTTGGTTCAGTTGTTTTGTACCTGAAGACGTCGGGGCCCCAGCCGGCCAGCGCGGTGAACACTCGGGGCCCGATGTCCCGTGTGGGGTTGATGGCGTAGCCGCTGTTGGCTCCGACCGACATCCCGATGAGAAGAACCAGCATCCCCACGGCAACAGGCTCGCCTCCCCGCAGACACGGCTGGTTCCTGCGGTCGGAGAGGGCGGAGAGGCAGAGGAGGAGCATCGACGTACCAAACACCTGTAAGTATAACAGAACAGCTGTAAGAGAGAGCGGAGAGGAGGAGCATGGATGTACCGAACACCTGTAAGAGAGAGAACAGCTGTAAGAACCAGAGAGAACAGCTGTATGAGAGAGAGCGGAGAGGCAGAGGAGGAGCATCGACGTCCCAAACACCTGTAAGAGTCAGAGAGAGAACAGCTGTAAGAGAGAAGAACAGCTGTAAGAGAGAAGAACAGCTGTAAGAGAGAGAGAGCTGAAAAGGCTGAGCGATACTGATAAAACCCTCGATAACAATATTTGGACGATACAGTGTTCCCTCGCTCTATCGCGGTTCACTATTCGCGGCTTCGCTGTTTCGCGGATTTTTTTAGTGCAATTTTGCTTTTTTTTTTTTTTACAGTGCTTTGGTCCTATAGATGTGCTCAGGCCTATAGACGTGTTTGGTCCTATAGACGTGGCTGTAAGCTGCTTTTCTCTCAAACACACTGTTTGGACCGTATCACATGGCAGCATTCACAGGCAACAGCACAGAAGCTCTTTTATAAAACTTGAGACAGTTTGGATCATGCAGGGGAAGTTGACCTGACGCTCGGACGTTTCTCCAGGTGAGGATTTGACTCTTTGAGCTCGTAGTTACCATGATAAGTTTGTTCATTTGTGTAGTTCAGAGATGTGTTTGAGGAGCGTGTTGTGACTTCACTAGAGTCCAGATGTGTTTGAGGAGCGTGTTGTGACTTCACTAGAGTCCAGATGTGTTTGAGGAGCGTGTTGTGACTTCACTAGAGTCCAGATGTGTTTGAGGAGCGTGTTGTGACTTCACTAGAGTCCAGACGTGTTTGAGGAGCGTGTTGTGACTTCACTAGAGTGCAGATGTGTTTGAGGAGCGTGTTGTGACTTCGCTAGAGTCCAGATGTGTTTGAGGAGCGTGTTGTGACTTCACTAGAGTCCAGATGTGTTTGAGGAGCGTGTTGTGACTTCACTAGAGTCCAGATGTGTTTGAGGAGCGTGTTGTGACTTCACTAGAGTCCAGATGTGTTTGAGGAGCGTGTTGTGACTTCGCTAGAGTCCAGATGTGTTTGAGGAGCGTGTTGTGACTTCGCTAGAGTCCAGATGTGTTTGAGGAGCGTGTTGTGACTCCTAGAGTCAGATGTGTTTGAGGAGCGTGTTGTGACTTCACTAGAGTCCAGATGTGTTTGAGGAGCGTGTTGTGACTTCACTAGAGTCCAGACGTGTTTGAGGAGCGTGTTGTGACTTCACTAGAGTCCAGATCGTGTTTGAGGAGCGTGTTGTGACTTCACTAGAGTCCAGAGTGTTGGGAGCGTGTTGTGACTCCTAGAGTCAGATGTGTTTGAGGAGCGTGTTGTGACTTCGCTAGAGTCCAGATGTGTTTGAGGAGCGTGTTGTGACTTCGCTAGAGTCCAGATGTGTTTGAGGAGCGTGTTGTGACTTCACTAGAGTCCAGATGTGTTTGAGGAGCGTGTTGTGACTTCACTAGAGTCCAGATGTGTTTGAGGAGCGTGTTGTGACTTCACTAGAGTCCAGATGTGTTTGAGGAGCGGTGTTTGATTGTGACTTTCCACTAGAGTCCAGATGTGTTTGAGGAGCGTGTTGTGACTTCACTAGAGTCCAGATGTGTTTGAGGAGCGTGTTGTGACTTCACTAGAGTCCAGATGTGTTTGGAGGAGCGTGTTGTGACTTCACTAGAGTCCAGATGTGTTTGAGGAGCGTGTTGTGACTTCACTAGAGTCCAGATGTGTTTGAGGAGCGTGTTGTGACTTCACTAGAGTCCAGATGTGTTTGAGGAGCGTGTTGTGACTTCACTAGAGTCCAGATGTGTTTGAGGAGCGTGTTGTGACTTCACTAGAGTCCAGATGTGTTTGAGGAGCGTGTTGTGACTTCACTAGAGTCCAGATGTGTTTGAGGAGCGTGTTGTGACTTCACTAGAGTCCAGATGTGTTTGAGGAGCGTGTTGTGACTTCACTAGAGTCAGATGTGTTTGAGGAGCGTGTTGTGACTTCACTAGAGTCCAGATGTGTTTGAGGAGCGTGTTGTGACTTCACTAGAGTCCAGATGTGTTTGAGGAGCGTGTTGTGACTTCACTAGAGTCCAGATGTGTTTGAGGAGCGTGTTGTGACTTCACTAGAGTCCAGATGTGTTTGAGGAGCGTGTTGTGACTTCCTAGAGTCCAGATGTGTTTGAGGAGCGTGTTGTGACTTCACTAGAGTCCAGATGTGTTTGAGGAGCGTGTTGTGACTTCACTAGAGTCCAGATGTGTTTGAGGAGCGTGTTGTGACTTCACTAGAGTCCAGATGTGTTTGAGGAGCGTTTGTTGTGTGACTTCACTAGAGTCCAGATGTGTTTGAGGAGCGTGTTGTGACTTCACTAGAGTCCAGATGTGTTTGAGGAGCGTGTTGTGACTTCACTAGAGTCCAGATGTGTTTGAGGAGCGTGTTGTGACTTCACTAGAGTCCAGATGTGTTTGAGGAGCGTGTTGTGACTTCACTAGAGTCCAGATGTTTTGAGGAGCGTGTTGTGACTTCACTAGAGTCCAGATGTGTTTGAGGAGCGTGTTGTGACTTCACTAGAGTCCAGATGTGTTTGAGGAGCGTGTTGTGACTTCACTAGAGTCCAGATGTGTTTGAGGAGCGTGTTGTGACTTCACTAGAGTCCAGATGTGTTTTCATGTCTGCTCTGGAGTCCATGTGATCCGAGGCTGAGCACAAATGTGTCAAAATCCGCCGTATTTCGCCCGCGGTAATTTGCGTGATCAAATGTGCAGCCGTCTTAATTCAGCTGCTATTTCTCCTCGTAACTTGCCCAATATTTGTCCTATTGACGCAAAATAAAGATTGTCTAAGAGTTTACGAGTCATAGAAACACGTTTCTGTTCGAAATGGTTTCTAGAGTCTTTGATTTTGCGCTGTGTGTTAAGAATCATCACTCACATGTGTCTAGACCAGACTTTTCTGTCACTCATGAGTTCAGCAGCGTGACAGCACAGCTCGGCTTGGTGCCCCAGAGCAGGTGATGCCCTACGCGCTCTGCGTTATGTGCGTATTGGAGGCGGCGGCACTGCGTGGCTACGTGTCAAAAGCAGAGCAGGCGAACGCGTGCAGCACCGTCCCTCTTTAAGGTCACATAAAAGACTCGCACTGTTGTATCTGGCGGTGAATCATGTGTTCAGCGCATTATTACCTGTACAAAAGACACTAAATATCAGAACCAGGCCGGTTGTCAACTGAAATTACTGGTAAACAATGAAGATCTCACGGGTTATTTTTGGAACGTAACCCCCGTCTCATTTAAAACGTGTGAAGCCACAGGCCCTCCACATCATTTTATGCGTCTCTCAAGGTCTTATAAGATTTATGTTCATCTTATGTTACCACAAGGATAAATGTGTATCTTAACCTATGAAATGATTTGTTTGAAATAGAAAAAATAATGGATTTTATAGACTTACACATATGTACAGGACTGATAACGAATACACTCACTCAAAAAGAGACACTTTTATGTGTAATTTCTCAAAGAGTCGTGAGGATTATTACAGTCACCACCGGCCGTGTTAATGATGATTTCAGAGTGTTTTGTCTTATTTAAACAAAGATCTTTGTCTTTCCTGGTCGGAGCTTGTGTAACCGGTGTAGGCCCACACGAGGGACCAGGTCGGTGAAGTGTGTGGTGGTATGGGATAAACTCACCCCCTCAGGTATAAAAGCAGGACCGGCAGAGGGGAGCGTTCCCTTTAGCTCAACTTGTTTGTCGGTCGCCCGCGGTGTGGGAGACCCGGGTTCGACTCCCGCTCAGGACGGTACTGACCACGTCGGTCACACTTGCCTGACCAGCCAGCCCCTCCTACATTCTGTTACATTCTGTTTGATGCAGAAGGGTCTGGGCCAATAAAGTCGTCTCCCAAAGTTAAGACGATCCAATCAAGCACGGCCATTCTGACACGTGACACTAAAAAGCTGGAAATTGCTTGCAAGCCCCATTTCAAAACATTCGAGAAGGCAAATGTAGCTGATTCGGCTCGTGCTTCGGTTTTGAAAAATGAATGTATCAATTCCTTAAAACGTGAGCAGTAAACCGTGTTGAGGCTTCATACCGAAAAAAAATCCTCACGCTACATGTTTACGAAAACATCGTGTCGTTGTTTTGGTGGAATTTCCAGGTTTTCTGTGATTGGTTGACTCGGCGCTCGGAAAGGCCACCCACGAAATTGATCCTCAGCGCTCAGCTCCCAGACCCTCACGGTTTGTAAAGTGTCTGTCAAAGCGTGTAGGGACTGGCTGCTAAGGGAAGGTTGGCGCAGCTCTGTCAGTTTTATCTCTGTTCTGTCTCTGTCTCTGCAGCTGTCTCTTGTGTCTCTTCAAGAACAAAACCACAGAACTGAACTGTGAACTCCACACTCATGACTCCAGACCCAAACTTTCCTTCTTCGCCCTTTTCAGAGAGTCTGACCTGGTCGACGAATCCTCCGCTCAGAGACAGATACGGAGCAGGACAGAGTTGTGTTTGTGTGAGCAGTAGGGGGCGCTGTAGAGGAGACGCAGCGGCCCTGAGACTCGGTGAGTGTGAGAGTCTGACCTGGTCGACGAATCCTCCGCTCAGAGACAGATACGGAGCAGGAAACGTGCTGAAGATCCCGGCCGTGGCTCTGGGTCCCGTCACAGTCAGGTTTCCTCCGCAGTAACTGTGGATGGCCTC